>JAESVK010034293.1:0-16572 GCA_017140935.1 Hamamelis virginiana | reverse complement strand
CCTTCTGCTTTGGCCAAAGACTCCATTGAGATAGTATCTGTGAACTAACTAAGACATTTGCCCTTTCTTATTAAGGGTGGTGATCCTCTATTGCACACTCACCTATCTTCATGCATAACTCACTAGAGCCAATGAGCACCGATTACATCCTTATGATTAAGGGTGTACGAGATACTATCAAACTCTAGCAATTCATGTATAAGATAACAAGTGGTATCTCAAGTCTAAGGATTACAATTGTGACTATACACATGAGTAGCTTTTGACATACAAATAGAATTCCATAAGATGTACTCATATTGGTCACGTTCGGTGTACTTGTTCTCTAACAAGCACCCACAGGTTTACTATAGTGTCTCTACACAGATGGCTCGAGACTCACCATCCTCCCATGGAGCTAGTATAACATGTGCTAATCTTAACGGTTTATAATCGTCCAAATATATAAACCTATGATCAGGAACTGGTTTAGGATAGATGTACTTGAGAGTTGTAAGTCTCTCTATCTCAACACTTGAGATACTACTCTCAATCATACTATCCAAGGACTTTATCATGAACAGTAATTAAACACAAGTTTACATGATAAAATTAGCCATATCATTAATGAATAAAGTTTCATACATAATTATATAATGAAATATAAGTTCCCTAAACACAACCTAACAATTGGTTTTAGGGCATACTTCTAACAGGAGCAAGCAAAGGTAAGTTTCTTCCCTTGTGGTAGACTTGATAGTTTTAAGCATGAACATATGCTATCCATAGATTGTTTTGCATAAGTATCTTAGTATATTATATTAGCATGCATGTTAGGATTTTTATTTAGTATTTTATGTGGATTAAGAATGGTTTTCAAGCCATTTTAAGTATGTATTCAAATCTGTCCAGATTTGAATATATGCTTTAAATGGACTTTTTTATCATTTTTAAACCACATTTTGCATTATTTTTTATATAGTAATGATAGTTTATCATGTTAGATTGCATCTTAGCTCATCTTCACATTTTTTCTTTGTTATTTTCATGGGTTTTAATTTATATTTAGATAAACATTCAAATCTGTCCATGGATTGAAAGTAACCTAAAAGTAAGTTAAAAACCATTTTTAGGGCCAAATCCAACTTAGAAATATGCCTAGGTTCACAGAGTTTGATTCGATTGCATTTAGGGTCATTTTTCATGCATTGATTGCATTGTTTGTTGCATTTTTTATTTATTTTATTTAAATTCCAGCAAGCATGCATTTAGCATTTTAGGTGTTAGGCTAACCTAGGATTAGCTAGAAACCCTAGGATTAGGGGGATCATTTGATCCCACCTAGGATTCCCCTTTATTGTAAGAATTACATTAAAATTAGGATTCTAGTGAGTTTAGGATCCTATTTTCGAAAGGATTTTCAAAACTAGTATTTTATCAAAATTAATCTACAATTAATTGAATCCCAATGAAATTGGAACTCTGAGTTTGATTTGGAATGAAATTCCACCCTTTGAAAGGATTTAATTTGGGATAGAATTCCCATTTTGAAAAGAGTTGTGATTGGATAAGAATTGTGTTTTAAAAAGAATTCTAAATTCATTGGGAATTTATTAATTGATGAATTATTTTCTAAAAAGATTTCAAATTAATAAAAACTCTCGAAGATAGAGTCTTGGATAAGATAGAATGCTAATAATAATGTAGTTCATTACAATAGGAGAATCCTAGGTAATCGAACTACGTGGACTTTGATCTTTGTCAAGCAATTGATAAGGTACGTAGGCAGTCAATAGGGCGCAAATCCAATCTTAGGTTGACTCTAGTCTCCTAAGATCCTTAGGATTGTGTATATTTTTGTACTCTATATTATTAGCATTATATATTAATATTCATATTTTGTGGTTGATTAGATATACTAGGATTGATATGATTAGATCTTGATAAAGCCCAAACTTAATTAGGAGACCTTTAATTAGGGCGAGGTGGGTGCCTACAAGGAGCTCCTTGGAACCTTCCCACTTCGTAACCTAGCCCCCGAATCCTACTTTGGTTCGAAGACCATGCTTTTCCAAAATATGGGGTCAATGTTTTATTGAAAATAAAACTCTTTTTGTAGTTTCCTTGTTCCCTAAAAATAAGGTGGCGACTCCCAGTTTTTTACAAACTCTCATCCTTTTTCAAAAACCCTATCTTGAGTGGATAATAGAGAAGGATAAACGTGGATAATAGAGAAGGGTAAATCGAGACGGATAAACATCATCCACAGTCCACTCAAGATAACACTCCCCAAAGTGAACGAGAGGCCTCCCGATCAGGTTGGCTGGTTCACGGTCCCCTTTTCCCCAAGAATGGCAGTTTGAGAAATTTGGTCTTTACAAGGCCAATTCCTCACCAAATAATCCACTCTTCGAGCAGATCATTTGTATAAACATATAGTAGAAATAATTGGTAAAAATGGGGTGTCCACAATCACACTTTTGGGAATCACATATCCCACGGATGGCATTAAACCAATTAAATAGTGATCTAGTTCCCATGTAAACATAAGCCAATTTTGAGTATTTTTTTAAAAAAACACATTCACGAAAAATAATTTAACTCATCCACTTTGAGTGGATTTCCCAACACTTAATATTTTCTCATGCAGAGTAGTTTAAATGATCTTCCTTTGCAAAGATTTTTTTTATAGTTTTTGAGTGCCAATGTGAATAACTTTGTTGACAACCTCCTGCCCTTGTGACATTTATCACAACTTTCAAAGGGGTTTTACAGATTTGATCACATTAGTGTGTGTGTGTGTGTAGAATTGTTTTTACCAGCAAATGCTGATTTTAACTTAAAATCAGCAAATGACAAGGGTCGTCAGATTGAAGACTTGCGGCTGGGATGAGAAACACTTAAAATACCCGCATTGAGAGCTGACCCGCAAATGACCCTCACGACAACCCTCTCTCACCCATTTAAAGCTTGCCCTAAATGTTTTGAGAACCCTCACCCAGTCCAAATCGCCATTCAACATTGATACTTTATTCAGACATCAAGCTCCGCTGGGGTTCTCCACTCCTTCTGGCGTCTCCATCTCCGATCAACTTGTTTCTCAGAGGAACCACGCATTTTCCCTCCCATGTTTTCTTTATTTCTGGGATTTTTTTTTCTACCTTTATAACTACGTGTCTTAGAAAAACATTCAAATTCTGTTTTGTTCTGCATTTTGCCTCGAAGTTTCTTCCACCCAGGATTTCTTGTTGCATTTTCCCGGAAAGTGATAGAAAATGGTATATTTAGAGGAGGAAGATAACCCAGCAACTTTGGATGTAAAACACCCGATTGTCCTTTCATATTTTCTTGTTTAAAGACGTATTTTTTTAAAACTATTTTTAAAAAATATTTCCGAATGAAACCCGTATTCCATGACCATCATAGAGATGGTTTTCATTCCCCTCCTCTGTTTTTTGTTAACTGAAAACAACCCAATTGAAAACAAAAACCCCCCGTTGTTCGTTGAAATGCGTTTCCTCAAACTATTTTACAAAAGCAAAATTGAACACGCTCTAAACTAATCAAGAAAGAACACATAGCATTACCTTCCTAACTAATCATGAAAAAACACAAACATATTTATTACCCACACTCTGTTTCACATATATTTATTTTTTCTCTCTCTAAATATGTACAGGAGGAGCTTGTGGGTATGGGAACTTGTACTGCCAAGGCTGTGGCGTAAACATAGCAGCACTAAGCACGGCACTATTCAATGTTGATTGGAGATGAAGATGCCAGAAGGAGCAAGTTGATCGGAGATGGAGACGCCAGAAGGAGGCCGCCGAAAGGAGTGGAGAACCCCAGCAGAGCTTGACGCCGGAACAAAGGGTGAGAGGCTGGGTTGTCACGCAGGTCATTTGCGGGTCGCCTCTCAAGCGGGTATTTTAAGTGTTTCTCATCCCAGCCGCTCATTTTCAATCCGACGGCTGAAGTCATTTGCTGATTTTAAGGTAAAATCAGCATTTGCTGATAAGAACATATATATATTATTATATATAGAGCAGTTGTGCCTATGTGGCGGCCCTAGAATTGCTTCCCTCCCTCATTCTCTTCTCTCCTTGATTCACTCCATTCCTTCATTTTTATTGGTTCAAACCACACCTTTTGTCTGACTTGGCAAAATTTCATTGATCTTCCCTCTCATCAAATATTTAATTTATTTCAAAATTTAAATTTCAAATCTCCCTCTTACCACATCTTAATTATCTCGGGATGCGTAGTAGTTATTTTCCTGCACTCCTCACTCTTTCCCTCCCTCCCTCCCTCCATCCCTCCCATCAACTGAACCAAAGAACTTCTCATTAAATAAAAGTGATTAATTCGGTAAACCCTTTCTCTTCCCAGTTTCAACGTTTTTAATCATTCACACTCCCCAACGCCTCCTCCTAACCCCCACTAAACTCAGAGACACCACAGGGCACTAGCTGCTCTGCTTTTAATTTCTCTATTTTCTACTAAATATGGCATTGAAGAATCTGTTTTTTATTTTTTTATTTTGCATTCTAGCCATTTTGGCTATCGAAAATGCTAACTGTGCATCTCCCCACCTCGCTCCATCACCTTCTGTTGATTGTTAAAGCCTGATCTTGAACATGGCCGATTGTTTGTCTTATGTTTCCAACGGTAGCACTACATCAAAGCCTGAGGCCACGTGTTGTTCTAGGTTGAAGACGGTTCTGAAGGCTGATGTTGAGTGTCTGTGTGAGGTTTCAAGAATAGTGCTCAGTTGGGTGTCGTTTTGAATCTCACAAAGGCTATAGCTCTTCCTTCTGCTTGTCGGGTCTCTGCTCCTTCTATTACTAATTGTGGTCATGAGTCACTTCACCCTAACCCCTTTACTATACCTGTTTTTCTATTTATTTTATTTTGCTCCAGATATTTTGCCTCATTTTATGTACAGGAATTTTTTCTTTTGATAAAATATTATCTGCAATTTTTTTTCCTACGTACTCAGTTTGTTTGGCAGAGATTTTTCTTTAATTAATTAATTTATTTATTTATTTATTTTATAAAATTTTCATGTGTAATGTCTTTAGTTTGCTTTATTAATACAATATCTAATTAAAGCCATTTTTCCTTTGAAATTTTATCACATTTCTTCCTGCATTGCTCATTCCCTTTTTTTGCTCTGTTTGTTTAAAAGGAAAATAATTTAGTTGAAATAAACTTTCCTGAGAAAAAAAAATTTCCCACGAATGATTTTTTTTTCCTTTCTCTCTCACGGAGTCCTCACCAGAACCTGCCGCTGAAAGAAAGTGAGAGAGAACCGACCAACCAGGTACTTATATCCCTCTCACACATATATATATATATATATATACAGAAGTGATGAGGAGCGGCCGACCGTGGCAAGCCCAAATGCGGTCATCCTCCATTGGCCGTTGCATAAAATGGAGGGTTACGATTGAGGCAGCGTCGAATGCCATTTTCAACGCACGCATTAAATGCATGTCAGGGAAAGCTGAGAATGGCAGGCAATTTTGAAATCCCTTGTCTCCCAATAAACCGCTGTTAGAAACAGCGGTTTTAGTATTAATTAAATAACCGCTGTTTGAAACAGCGGTTTTAGATGAAAACAAAAAGTAAATAACACTTCTGGTCCCCCCCATTTCGCGACATATCAGAAAATACAAACCCTTGATACCCCCCATCTTCTCCGACTGCTTTCGCCGTGAACCGCCATTAAAGCCGACCCCATTGCTGCAAACGTACTCCAGAGGTGACCCATTTTCCTCCATTCTCGTCATTTTCGACCGTTTCACAAAACCCCAAAACCCTCCAAACCCCATTGCCGCCATTAACGGCCAAAACCCCATCCTCCCCGACCCCATTGCCGCCTATCTAGCCGGAGCAAGCCCCCTTTCGTCGCCTCTCAAAGATTTTGCATCGCCGGATCACTTTATTGCTGTCAAACCCCTCCCTCCGTCATTTGCAGAAGGTTTTCTCTTTCTCTCTCTCTCTTTCACGTCATTCACTGCTCCTTCCACTGTGGTTGTGTTTGCGTATTTTCTGCAATGTGGTTGTGTATTGGGTTTGTTAGAGGTATGCCCTAAAACCAATCCTAAAGTGCATATCTATTTCATATTAGGATAAGAAGGTACTGCTTATCGTCTGTATATTCAATTATATATATACGATAATGTCCATGAATAAATGATAAGAGAAATATGTATCTCAAGTTTGTTGAGATATGAAGACTCATATTTCTCATACACATTTATTCTAAAAGTATTCCTGCTCATAGGTTTATTAAAGAGGACATTTATTAAACCGGCAAGAGTAGCACAGATTTAAACTAACTCCAATGGGAGGATAGGTAGTCTTTCCTATCAGTGTAGTGACACTTAGGTTAATCTGTGGGTGCATATTAGAGAATATGTACACTGTAACATGATCTACTAGAATATTCCTATGGATATTAAGTTAAAGGAATATTCTTGTGTTACGTCCATTTGGTAATCCTAAGACCTGAGACACCATGGATGTCTTGTGCCTGAGTTGTTAGGGTTTGATAGTGTTTTATACAGCCTTGATCTTAAGGTTGTAGTCGGCACTCATTGGCTCTAATAGGTCTTGCATGAAGGCATATGAGTGGTCAATAAGGAATCATCACTCTCAATGTTGTGAGAGAGAATGTCAGGGTCAGTTCTTAAATATAACTCTCAATGTGAATCTCTGGCCAGAGTGATAGATGAAATGTGAAAGGGTTTCATAGGGTTCATCTTATTGAGATTATAATTTGAAGAACATATGACAAGAAAGTTAAGATAGGGTTTTGACTTATATCCATACCCTAAATATCTTAACTATGACATTAGGAGATGAAGGATTAAGTAACAAGAAGGGTTCACATAGTTCTGCTATTCATCCAAACCTAGGGCATGTCATGACACATTGCTAGACGTCACTCATGACCAGTGAAAGCCTATTGATAAGTGTTATCAATGAGGGCATAATTGGAATAGTTTCAATTAAACCTTTAAATAGAAAGTTTCTATTTTAGGAGACATGGAGATGTCCCTAGTCACTGCTAGGTTGGGGTGAACCCAAAGGGTCACACACAATAGAGAGTAAGTGAGTTCCTTAAACTTGTGAGAGGGGAATCCTGTCTTTGAGTTAAGTTTGATTTTAATTATTAAAGGTTAATTAATTAAAAGTCAAAATTAACCGTGAATAGGATTACTTTATTCAAGGATGTTTGGTCATGCTAGCACTAGTAACCAAACACCCCTTAAAGAGGAGAAAGTCTATAAATATGAGGGTTTACACCTTCTAGGGTTAAAAGAACCCCTTGGCCGAAATCTCTCTCTCCTCTCCCTCTCCATTCTAGCTTGCTCACAAGTGTTGTGGAAGACTAGGAGGTTCTAGGGAATCTTACTCTCGTGTGGATACCATTGGAGACTTCATCGCGTTGAAGTTCAATATCAAGGATTGCAAAACGAAAGGCGAATCAAGTAAGATTTATTTATGTTTGATAAATTAATTTGCTTGTATGTAAATCAAATGTCCCTATGCTTGTTCGATTCTTGGATAGGATCATTCGATGATGGAATCATAAATTTAAAAAGTTTTATTTTGTCTTCCGCTGCGATTCCATGTTTTCGAACGATTCCTTTCAGGGTTTGCATTTTTGGATGCTGGGTTTGCATATTTGTTTCAATGTGGTTGTAGTTGTTGTTGGGTCTATATATTTGCTGCAATGTGGTTGTGGCTGTGATTTGGTTTGCATTTTTGCTGCAATGTGGTTGTGGTTGTGGTTGTGATTGCGTTTGCATATTTGCTGCAATGTGGTTGTTGTTGGGTTTGCAGGGAAAATCAAAACATTTGTTTATGCTTGTATATATTTGTACTGTTTACGAGCTCTCTCTCTCTAACTATTTTGGTATAGTTTTTGTATTGTTTTTTGAGCTGTATGATAATGAGCACTTTTTGTCCTTTTAAAAAAACTATAGTACCATCGATATGGAAGCGTATATCAAACTATAGTAGCGTTAAACCTGATAGAGTTGTGTTATTTGGATCTTGGGCAATTGGGCTGAGGGATATATTAGTTAGGCTATGGGCTGGCTGGGATGGGATATATCACATATAAGCCCATAAGGTGTTTTGACTATTGTAAGGGCTTTTAAGATGATAATTGAATCTTGGATAATAAAGATGATTCATGTAATTGGGCTAATAGAAGCATATAAGACTAGGTTATCAAATATTTAGGCCAAAGTATCATATGCGAGGAGGCCATCATTTTCAGTTCATGCATGATTCACTACTACTGTTCAGATTGTATCTGTTTTGTGTTTTTTTTTTTTAACTAACAGATTGTATCTGTTGAAGTTGCCATGTTATAGAATTAATTAATTAGGATTCACGATTATAGAAGTCCCACTCAATACTTTGTATCCCCTAAAAAAAAAAAACAAAAACTTTCACCATTTTAAGAAAATCTAATTTTAATAACTTTTTATGGGGTAATGGAGAAATCACATTTTAGCGGACCAATCGTGAAATTTTGACCTCAGTTTGAGAAAAAAATAAAATAAAAAATTAGTAGCTAAATTGGTCAGCCCTTTGTAAAGAAAGTTCTGTACAAAAGTAAAATTGGAGGAAAATAGGGGGAGAGAAATTTATATATATATATATATATATATATATATATAAGTGGACTAGAGTCTAGATAGCCACTTAAAGCACATTCTCAGTAGTTCATATAAATCATCTGTGCGCAATTGAGGGGTCCATGGTCCATGCTTATTTACTGCTCAACAGCCAAACCTCATAAAAATGGCGGAGTAATTAATTTTAAATGGAGAATCAACACTTCCAGACAAATTCTTCTAATGACTCGTGCAGTCTATGTCCAATCCCTTATCTAGAAAACTTGTGTATAATACAATTTAAAGCTATGTTTCTTATAATACAATGTTTCTCGTCGGCTAAAACATGCATGTTTTACGCCATCTTGGACCGACCCTGCGCATATTTTTGACTATTTGCTACAAAGCGGCTTGGGGTTGGATAAAGGCTTTGTTGATTTGGTTGAAATAATGAAATGGGGTTTTGCTACCATAAGAACATGACACTATCCCAAGAATTAAAGGAAATAGATCATCCCTTTCATCTCAAGTTCTCAACTAACCAAGCTATATGCTAATTCTTTTCATTTACTAATTGTGAAATTTTTCTTAACTGTTGAAGTACTAAGTTATTCGATTGATTTAATATTGCAGTGAGTATAAGAATCGAATGGCTCAGACACGTGGAGGTAGAGTGAGACGATCGGGTGAGTTACGCAGTCCTCAGCCCGGTCCGGATTCTACAGATGTTCTTCATCTGCAACGGTCTCACCGTTCAGAGGCCGTATGGGTTGGCGAGGTAAGAGTAATTAGATTAAGTATCATATTAAGTCTATTTTATTATCATATAAACTCCAGTTGGATACTTATTATCATATGACTGTACAGGGTGATCATATATTACAGTGTCGACATCACCATGTTTGGAGACTACATGATAGGGTCCGTCCTTCAGTACAAGCGGCTGGATTCTATGGATTGTGTCAAATTGGACACATATCATTAGATTGGCCTTTGATCACATCATTAGTCGAGCGATGGCGACAGGAGACCCATACATTCCACCTACCTGTAGGCGATATGGCTATTACACTGCAGGATGTAGCTCTACTTCTTGCACTACGTATTGATGGCTTGGCAGTTACAGGCAATAGCCATCATCACGAGGATTGGCCTGAACTATTTGAGCGCCTTTTGGGTATTAGACCAGCCGCTGCAGATATATCTGGATCTTCCCACAAGCTCCGTTGGTTTTCTGCAAACTTCAGTGCATTCCCGCAGCAGCTTGAGGGACACGTCCATTTAGAGGCGATCGTTGTTTTCCATGCTAGGGCATATATTTTATACTTATTTGGTGCTGTGTTATTCCCAGATACATCAGGGGACACAGTACCTTTGATGTTCCTACCATTGCTGGAAGATTTACAGAGGACACAGATGTATAGTTGGGGCAGTGCCACGCTTGCACATCTATACAGGGCTTTGTGTAGAGCATGTCTGATCGTTCTACGATTTTGTCTCTTTTCTATGCATTTTGCTGCCCTATTTTAGCATTTTAGTTTAATATTTGTGCTTTGTTAGTTTATTTTAGTGTTAATGTGTGTTTTGTGCTTTTTGTAGGAATTAACTCCAATTCGTAGGAGCTTGGTTCAAGGAGGATTGCATGATAGGAGGATGGTTTGAGATGGATTTAATGTGCCAAAGTTGAAAGAAAAGTGCTTGAAGCCATTTGGAGACTTTTGGAGTTGTGCAGTTTTTTCCCGACGAAAACTTCCAACTTCAAATGGTCATATCTCCCTCATCCGGACTCCGATTTTGATGTGCGACCTATCGTTAGAAAGCTTGGGAAGTCTAGTTTCTGAATTAGGGAGGCTCATGAAGAGTTACATAGACACGGCTATCGATAGATGATTTCACCTATCGATAGATGGCGAGTTCTGTCCGGCGATTTCATTTGTTCGACTTCTCTATCGATAGGTGAATGACCGCTATCGATAGAGAAGTCGTAAATTCGACGAATCTGAGCCTTTTCCTTGTAAATAGCTTGTTTTTGAAGGGCTTCAGAGTCTTTTGACTCCCTAAGGTTTGGGGGGAGTATAAATAGCATGCTTTGGGGCAGATTTGTGAGAGAGAGTGTGGGGGAAGCCTCCCCTTTTGTGGCAGCCTTCTCTTTAGGATTTTCTAGGATTTTCTTAGCATTTTCTTGCCATCCAAACACTTCTAAATCTAGTCTAAATGGCTTATGATCGAACTATGTGGTGGAGGAGCGCTCAAGGATCGCCGATCTACTGCATGGGCGGCTAGGTCACTCGGTGATGGGGTTTGGAGAAGGATTTTGGTGAGGTTTTTAGTCACCATTTTGTAATTAATGTTATTAAATGTTGGGATAGACTTGTATTTGAGAGCCTTGTGCTTTAAACCGTTTTTATCTCAATATGTTTTAGTTTTCTGTGATTGCTATTACATACAAATACAAGTGGTATTCACTTTAATGAATGGTTGAGTTAATGATGGTTTGATTGTTAGCATAGGTTATGCATTATCATTAAGATTTTGATAGTCTATGGCTTATGATTAATCATTATATATTTGATCATTCATATCATTTTGGTTAACCTATTCTTGTAGTTTAGGTTACCATTATCCCACATTTCAATAGCATTTCCTATTACAAATGGTGCCTACTTGCCTTAATCGAATCCAACCCCATTGCTATTCTCCATTTTTAATTTTTAATTTTAATTTAGTTTATTTGTTTTCTTAATTTTTTAATTAGGAATTTAAACAACCAACCAATCTTTGAAACCAACTCTCACTAGAATAGACCTCTTTTTGACTACCTATTCGAATTAACAAACGTTCTCTGTGGACGACCCGCACTCATCCTGACTCTACGAATTGAGGTTAAATTTCCGTTGAGTGTGGTCTTTATAAATCTTTTAAATCTTGGCGCGTGGCGAGGAATTAACCTCCCTCGCTGTGGCGCGACCAAATTTTGGCGCCGTTGCCGGGGAATGTGCGTTGAATTGAATAGGAAGTCTTAGAAGAAATCTATTCTAGCTGTAAATAGAAATTCTTTTTTTTTTTTTTTTTTCATATTATTTTCTTTTTCCTTGTTAGCTTTGATCTGCTTGTTCTTGTTTCAGGTGGCTTTATCTGGTCATTTCCATCTTGCTTAAGCCTGCGCGCCAAAAAGCTCTTGAAGGCTAAATTGCTAAATTTGCTAAAACAGGTTGGATAGGACCGCGTAAAGATTAGCGATCTGGATCGAGGGGAGTATTTTTCTTACCTTTGTTTTTCTTTTTGTTTCATTTTCTTTTGTTTTGTTTGAACTGCAACTCTTGCATTGCATCTAGTTAGGAGGTCATCTTTGTCCTTATTTTGCCTAAGAAAGGAGGTGTGTTTGAGGTCAATAGTAATTTCATGATGAATCAGCAAGTGGCAGCATTGTCCAAGAAATTGGATCAACTGCTTGCAGCTAAAGGCCAACCACCTAGGATACCTTCTTTCTCTGTTAATGAGGTCTGTGGGATTTGCGCGAACATAAGTCATGGCACTTTCTCTTGTCCTATGGCTAATCAGTACCCAGATTTCATTCAGGATCAAATGAATGCAACCCAAGGGTTCTCTAACTCTTGGAATGACCTTTATTTTAATTCTTTCAATTCGGATTGGGAGAGTCATCCTAACTTGTGGTGGTATCAACCCTTTCAAGGGTCAAGCAGTCAGTTTTACCAACCATTTAGGGAAACAAATTTTTGGGAAGATTCCAATAGTGATCAATCCTATATGACTCCCCATCTCCAATCTCAAAACCAAAGTGTCACTCAACCCCAACTAGAGCAACCCCAAAGGAGATACAGGGCTTTGTGTAGAGCATGTCAGATGGGGGTGAAGCAGATAGGTGGCAACTTGCTCTTACTACAGGTATGTTAATTAACACTTTGCATTTAAGTTATCTATAATTGTACTTCAACTTGATGGTAGATTTATTTTTTAGTTATGGTCGTGGGAGCGACTACATATTGGCCGTCCTCAACTACGAGGAGGTCAAGTGCCACATGTGGTGGATGTAGAGTTGGTTGGTGGAGAGGGTGATGAAATAGTCGCTGAGGATGTAGCTGCACATCCAGAACCAACAAACAGACCTCCTTTAGGAGCTAGGTATGTTTCAATAATGTTTTGAAATGTAATATGATATATCATCGATTTTTATTTAATAATAATAAGGTATGTGTTTTGCTAGGTGGCTGCAGCAGAGGACGTATGTGGAAAACCCGACTGGGGTCTTAAAGTTCTATAGGGATCAGTTGGATGAGCGGGCTGATCATTAGGTAATATTCAGTGTTCTATGTTTATAATTCTTACTCAAATTGCAAAAAATATTTCATTTATATGTTTTCTGGACATTTATAAACAGGTTATCTGGCAACCATATACCCATGATCGATTGTTGACAGTTCCACCGATATGTCTTGAGAGCCAGAATTTGTGGAGAGCTCGTATTCCATTACTATGTTTTGCATTCGTTGAGTTTCATCTCCCAGATAGAGTGATGCGCCAATTTGGGTTGGTTCAGCATATTCCAGACCCATGTGACACTATGGAAAGGTTGCATTCAGTTGACAGACGTGGGCGAGGTAACACTGATTGGCTATCAACACACGTCGCTTATGGGACACTATGGAATCAGCGAGAGGACCACATTGTTGTCCAACGTACTGACGCGCCAGATGCTACAGATCGTTACATGGTATGGTATCAGTCCATCACTCGTCGGAGGATTGGACCTCCTACTCACCAGCCACCGCCACCTTCGATGCAGTATGAGCCATCAGGATCGAAGACCCATGCATTGGTAGGCTATGCACGAGACTATTCGTACGGAACTTCAATTGGAATTATAAAATGTATAAATGCATAATAAGACAAATTTTATATGTGTTTCAGGTTCAGGGGATGATCGCAGTTGTAAAACGTTGTGCTGCAGTGTTGCATCACAATATAGATGATTATGCACGTGCTGCATTTACAGAGGTGATGGGTATGTGCACATCTACCTTGGATCATGTTGGGGAGCACGATCGGCTCGAGAGGGGATTAGGAGAACCGGATGTAGTGGTTCGAGGTCGAGGTGGAGGTGGTCGGGCAAGGGGTAGAGGTCGGAGAGTCAATAGATGAGGGGGTGTACGTGTTCCTGCAGCTGTAGCACCACCCGAGGATTTCACTGTTGGTCCTTCACAGCTAACACAGTTGACACAGTTAGGCGTAGGAACATCTGGACAACATGATGACGAAGCTAGACAGTCACATCGACATAAGAGAAGGTCCGCGGGACATTGATATATTTTTTGTATGTTATGGAAGATGGTAACTGTATCTATATATACATTTTAACTTTTAAAATTTTGAAAATTTTAGATGAGATGGTATGCGTTATTTAGGATTGTATTTCGGATGTTTTGGGAGGGGGGTATTACACAGTTGGATTTGTGGATTGTGGCATGAAGGAGGATGTTTATGGATTATTTTGTATTTGGTGGAATGTGAATTGTGGAATGTGGGAATTGATGATTGTTTGATTGGTATGTATCTCTTGTATTAGGTAACTATTTGGCCAAAGTATGGCAGAAAAGGGAATAAAAAAAATTTATTCTAAAACCGCTGTTTCAAACAGCGGTTTTTATTAATTTGAAACATGAACCGCTGTTTCAAACAGCGGTTCTATATGTATGCTCTAGGCCATTTCCTGCAGGGTTGCAGGCTGCGAGCATACATATATAATCGCAGTTTTAAACAGCGGTTTTAGAGATAAATTTTTTTTTTTTCCCTTTCTGCCATACTTTGGCCAAATAGTTACCTAATACAACTTAGGAGGTACAATTACACAAATCCCAACAAGTAATAAATTGAGTACCAAAAAGACCTTACAAAAAGTACCAACTTGTTTTTTTCTAGCATTATTTACAATCACATACACCATTACAACCACTCATTTAAACAATGACCCGTTCTCTATAACATCCAGTGCCATTATCTTCAAATTGGGATCTTTTAGTCCACTTTAGCCCTCCTGGTTAAGCCAATCAACTTCATGGACTTCACCTAATTGCTCCAACAAAACTTCACAAAAGTTTCAAATAATCAATTAGTTTTCTTTTAAATGAAATGGGAATTCCGCCATTACAAAATTACAACCAACCAATTTCAACAACATTTATGTTTATAAATTTTTTTTTAAAAAAAAAAAAAGCCAAAAAAAAAAAAAACCCACCAATTTCCACAACCATTTAAACTTCATTTCGATCCTTACGAACTTTCTTCCTCATCAATGCCTACAAATACAAAGAAATAAAAAATTAGTATCCATATTACATATAAATGTCTAAAAAAAGTACAAATTTAAAATACATCTATATTACCGGTAGTAAAATCATCTTTATCATTAGGTGAACTTTCACTTGGGGATCCACAAACGCCGAGAGGGGAAGCGCTACATGTAAACAATTATAACTTATTATAAAACATCTAATATTTAAAATATATATATATAAAAAAAAAAGCAATAAACAAAGAATTATCCATACCCAATTATCTTTTTAGGATAATTCCTTTTATCATGCGTAGCTCCAACTTCACCACAATAATTACATTTGCGACGTTTTGGCTTACACATCTCTTTCCCTCTTTTAAGGCGTTTTCCACATCCCTTGAAACTGACTCGACTTGGCTCACTATAAGTGGATTGTTGAGGTAGATTACTTCTTGTAGAATCGACAATACCACTGCTACCTTTTAATGGCTTTAATGGCTTTATTGTTGCACGATAATTTATCAAATTCTCTTTAAATCTTTCAAACTCATCTTCATTGCGCACTACATCATCAACTATACTGTTCGAAAGTTGGCTCAAAATAGTACGGCGTGCCATTAAGGATTTGTCACATGCATTGCTCACCTCAACCCCAACATCATCAATCACCTTTCCCATTTTAGCTGACTTCGTCCATCGGCGTAAAATATATTTTGTAGGCAAATAGTCAATATCATATTTCCTAAAAAAAGCAATCAAATGCCTACATGGGATTCCTTCACATTCAAATTTTTTGCAACTACAAGATATAAATTCGGAAACTTTATCTTCAACTAGAACTCGCTCTCTGGTAGATGTTCCATCGCTCCTAACCGCCTTATGAATGCATGTAGTCTCATCATCACTCATAATGGTCACCCTAAACAACAAACTTTGCCATAACTCTTCCTGTAACTTGTAAAAAATTACCCTAGTATATAAATCTGCCATTTGCTTCTCCATTGGAAGTGGGGTTTTCAAAGAAGGTTGTTCATTGATATTTACATGGTCATCATTTAACTCTTCATGTCTTTGTCTTCCAAGTCCCCTATTAAACCTTTGGATAAAGTCCGTAAGAGAATTCTTTTTGTCTCCAAATTTCTTGAAGAATGAATGATGGCTTTCAGCACATTGACTACTTGACATTCCAGCTGAAAATATATGTCTCACATATGCGGGTATCCACTTCTCTCGCACCTCATACAAAGAATTCAACCACTTGTGCTCTTTCAAATTAGCTGTTTCAAGCAATTTCAACCATTTGTCATCAAATTCTTCCCTACTCTCTGAATCCCAAATACAGCTTTTAAAGGATGTGTAGTGAGCATCATAAGTGGGAGGTCCCAATTTCTCAGAAAATTTATTCATAATGTGCCAAATACAAAATCTGTGGTATGTCCCTCCAAGTTTGCTACCTATTGCTTTTTCAATAGCCAAATCTTGATCAGTTATAATCATCCCAGGGGGAGGGCCTGGCATAAATCTCAAGAATTGACTAAACAACCACTCAAACGACTCTGTTGACTCATCACTCAAAAATGCACACGAAAATGTAACAGTTTTCCAATGATTATTGACCCCTAAAATCGGTGCAAATATCATCCCATACCGATTTGTGTTGTA
>JAESVK010034274.1:0-13954 GCA_017140935.1 Hamamelis virginiana | reverse complement strand
TCAGGGTATAACCAAATAGCGGTTTACCCCGAGGATCAGGAGAAAACTACATTTACCTGTCCGTTCGGGACATTTGCATTTAGGCGTATGTCTTTTGGCCTATGTAATGCCCCGAGCACTTTCCAAAGATGTATGACTTCTATTTTTTCTGACATGATAGGAGAATATTTGGAAGTGTTTATGGATGACTTTTCTATTTTCGGTCCTTCTTTTGATGAATGCCTGTCTAATCTCTCAAAGGTGCTTAAAAGATGTTGTGAGACTAATCTTATTCTTAGTTGGGAGAAGATCCATTTTATGGTTCATGAGGGCATCGTGCTTGGGCATATAGTATCTAGTAAGGGGATAGAGGTTGACAAGGCTAAGGTTGACTTAATTGCAAAATTACCTCCTCCCACTACTGTTAGGCAAATCCGGTCCTTCCTTGGACATGCAGGATTTTACAGGCGTTTTATTAAAGACTTTAGCAAAATAGCAAAACCAATGTGCAATCTGCTTGCTAAAGATGTAGAGTTTGATTTTAATAAAGCCTGTTTAGAGTCCTTCAATAAGTTGCGTTTAATGTTGACCTCAGCACCTATCATGCGAGCTCCCGATTGGTCACTTCCTTTCGAGCTAATGTGTGATGCCTCCGACTATGCTGTGGGGGCAGTGTTGGGTCAGAGGGTAGATAAGGCCCCATATGTTATATACTATGCAAGCAAAACTTTGAATGAAGCTCAGTTAAATTACACTACGACTGAGAAAGAAATGCTTGCAGTAGTTTTTGCGCTTGATAAATTCCGATCCTATCTTTGGGGATCGAAGACCATTGTGTACTCAGATCATGCCGCCTTGCGGTACTTGCTCTCTAAAAAAGAGACGAAGCCTAAATTGATTAGGTGGATTCTCTTATTACAAGAATTTGATTTTGAGATCAGGGATAAAAAGGGATCTGAGAATGTCGTTGCTGACCACCTTTCTAGGATAGTAGTAGAAGAAGAGAGTGACCCCACGCCTATTAGGGATTCTTTCCCTGATGAGCAGCTTTTTGCCGTCACTCATTCTACTTTACCTTGGTACGTTCATATAGTGAATTATCATGCCACAGGCCTTGTACCATCTCTTTGGTCGAAACAGGAAAATGATCGGTTCTTTTCTCAGATAAAATTTTATTATTGGGAAGACTCTATTCTGTTTAGGTACTGTGCTGACCAGGTTATACGTAGGTGTATTCCAGAAAGTGAGATGCAAGACGTTTTGAAGTTCTGCCACACTTTAGCTTGTGGAGGACACTTTAGCGGGAAAAAGACTGCCGCTAAAGTCTTGCAGTGTGGGTTCTATTGGCCCACTTTATTTAAAGATGCATTGGACTTCTATAAGTCCTGCCAGAATTATTAGAGAATGGGTTCTATGTCTAGAAGGGATATATGATGCCTCTTAACCCTATTTTAATCGTCGAAATTTTCGATGTTTGGGGCATCGACTTCATGGGACCTTTTCCTATTTCGCATGGGTTCGAATACATCCTAGTGGCTGTAGATTACGTGTCTAAATGGGTAGAAGCAGTAGCCACTAGGACCAATGACCACAAGGTGGTGTTGAAATTCCTTCAAGAGAACATTTTCTCTAGGTTTGGGTTTCCAAGGGCCATCATCAGTGATGGAGGGTCACACTTTAACAATCGACCCTTTGCAACTTTAGTAGCTAAATATTCTATCATTTACAAGGTTGCAACCCCATATCATCCTCAGACTAGCGGTCAAGTGGAGGTTTCAAATAGGGAAATTAAACATATCATCGAAAAAACTGTCAGGCCTGATCATAAGGATTGGTCATTGCGCCTAACTGACGCATTGTGGGCCTATAGGACTGCATTTAAAACCCCTATTGGTATGTCTCCGTATCGTTTAGTCTATGGCAAACCTTGTCACCTCCCTGTTGAGCTAGAACACAAAGCACTTTGGGCCATTAGGAAATTTAATTTTGAAATGAAGGAAGAGGGTTCTCACCGCAAGCTTCAATTAAATGAGCTCGAAGAGATTAGGAATGAGGCTTACGAAAGTTCTAAAATCTCTAAAGCCAAAATGAAAGAGTTCCATGACAGACACATCAATAGAAAATCTTTTGAACCTAATCAGAAGGTGTGGCTGTTTAACTCTAAATTGAGGTTATTTCCTGGTAAGCTTAGATCTCGCTGGGATGGACCCTTTGTGGTGACTAGAGTTACTCCTCACGGTGCTAATGAAATTAGAAATCCTCGAACTGGTTTGTCCTTCTCTGTGAATGGACAAAGGCTTAAGCCGTTTATTGAGGGTATAACCGATAGTGAGGGCATTAGGGATGGTTTGGTAATTGAGTCTGTCAGTTTGGAAGACCCAACCTATCATTTTGACTAAAGTGAAATTTCACGTCTGGCTGAAGACGTTAAACTTAGTCCCCCCCACCCTTTACCCTTGTTCTTACACACTCGTCTGGTCGTGACATCCTTTCAACATTGAGGACGATGTCTACTTCTAGTTGGGGAGGGTGTGATAGTCTCTTTTCTATGATTGATTTATTTATTCATTTAAATTGTTATATACATAATAATTTATTGTTTATCATTCTAGTGTACATATTATACCATTGGTTTGTATAGTGATTATTTGTATAGATTTTAATAAATAAATACGTGGTAAAACTATGAGTTTATTCTTTCATTTATATCATATCTATTTGTCTATTTTCGATACATTAATTGTAACTTTATTGTGATTATCTTGTATTCAATCTTACACATGCACGAACTTGGTTTAATCTTCATACTTGGCAATTTGAATATCTGATAAAAACCTGTTATAAAGTGGAGACTGGCGTCAAATAAAGCAAATTTTGAACCATTCGATCATTTTTGGGACTCAAATATTCATCAATTCAGTTCAGTTCTTGGTTATTGCTTATCTGTTATATCTTGCGTAAATGTTTAATTCATGCGTCTTTTAGAATGCAAATAACTGGCTAATCAGTCGGGAATAAATGTGCAATTTTTGAAAAATGATGTAAGGCCATTTTTTCGAGTCTTTGTGCCATATATTTATTTCTAGAATATAAGACCCCCGTAGTACCCTAATTTGAGCCTAAAAGTTGCCAAATTTTTTGCGATAAACTTAGCAGCCCTGGGTTACGTTGTGTCTCTTATTTAGTAGTGTATTTAAGTGGTCTGTATAGTGAATTTTAATATAAAATAAGCCATTTTTGAAAATTCAAATTCTCAATCTCGCTATCGATAGACCTTATGTCTATCGATAGAAGCCTGAAATTCAAAAAAATAAAAAAAACTCCATTGCGCGGCAGTGGACCTTGGTTATCGATAGCGAGATAGCGCTATCGATAAAGAGTGCAAAAATCCGCCTGAAAAGAGCCTCCCCCGCACGAAAATCTTCATTTCCACCACTGTTCTCACCTGAAAACCGCCATTGCCACCTTGACTCTCCACCTTCCACCTCATTTTCCGGCCATCTCAGGCGTCCGTTTCACTAAAGCTTGATTCCGTTGCGATCCTCGCGGCATTCTTCACATTTCTGACCGATCAGAACGGGCGTTTGCTTTACTTCATTTTTTTCGCTTTACACCACTTCGGGCACTTCCATTCTGGCAAGCTCAGTTCTTCTCTTCTTTTTTCACCCACATTTTGGTAAGACTTCATCTTAACTCTTTGTACGAACTTTGTTTTACATTTGGAATAGAATTTTTTTATCATTAAAACATTGGGTTAGAAAGTTCATACGTTGGAGTATATTGCATCTTGGGTAGTTATCTTTTAGGGTGTGAATAATTAGAGTAGTTGAAATTTGCATTTTGTTGGGTTGTTTGGCGTGGGGTATGCATCAGAATTATCATACTGCATTCTGGAGTTGTGGTAAGGCCTGGACGTTAGGCTATGCATGAGCATGCATGCTACTGTTATTGTGTTTAGAGGTGTTGATGATTGATGCTTGGATGATAGGCGGTTGCGGAGTCGTGGTTGGGTTCCGTAGTTGAATGAATTAATTCATTTCTGCCTGTTTCATTAAAATTATTATATCTTTGGTTGTGACTGCTGCTGTGGGTATATTGTGATCAATTTGTACAGAGCCATGGTTCGCCAAAAGACCACTAGCAGGCCCCGAGAGAAGGGCGTGGCATTCCAGGATTCGGTTCAGATACCGAGGAGGTCTACAGATACGGGCAGGGGCAAGGCCCAGCGCACAGCGCCAGATACCTCGGACAGTTCTGAGTCCGAGATGCCAGCAGCCCCCATTCGGAGACCCTCATTTAGAGGGCAATCATCTTCACAGCCACCAGCGAGTGCGCCTCCTACTAGTTCACAGTATGTGGAGGAGAAGTATTATGAGCACCCTGAGATAGGCGAGACGGGCGAGCCTCGCATGACTCGTGAGTTTGAGAGCTACGCACAGACAGAGGCTGGGTCGAAGAAATTACCGACCCGACGAGCTCCGAAACCGTGGCCAGTGATCTTGTCAGCGAAGAACTTCAATGTCGAGCGATATGTCGGCCCGAAAGCCTTCAGATATGAAGGCTTGCTTGTGGAGACCCTACAGGACAGACACCTCAGCACCTGACTGAGGAAGGGCGCAGGTTATATGGCCAGTGTTGTACATCAGTTCTATACATCAGCACACATGGCAGAGGATCAGCCACAGACACTCAGGGCCGAGGTTGGAGGCCGCATTGTCGAGTTTACTCCAGACGACATCGCTACCTACTTGGGGTGCGAGCGTCCACTGACGAGAGAGGTGGAGGGCAGTTATTTAGAGCTGACAGAGAGTCAGTGTGCAGATATGGTGTGCGTGGACCGTGAGCTATTCGATGGACTCCATTTCATGACCGAGAACATGCACCCATCCTACGCAGCTATGAATAAGCTGCTCTACTGCAATCTGCGAGCGAGGGGTACTGATTCACAGATCCCCGTGGAGTCTGTGCAGATGCTGTTAGAGTTCTTGAGCGACCAGGAGATGGATATCTCCTTGTTGATATTCAGCGAGATCCGTACTTTTGTTGCCACACAGCCGCGCAACAACATGCCGTACCCCCAGATGATTACAGCTTTTGCATTGGGTGCGGGTGTTGTGTCTGATGAGCCGCTGCGGTGGGGTGAGGGACCTATTACCCCCACTACGATAGCTAGGAGTATGGCAGCTCGGCCGAAGAGGCCACGTATAGAGACTACTGACCCATCAGAGCCTGCTCCAGCTTCTACCTCACAGCCATCAGCTACTCCAGCTCCGACTCCTGCTGCACCTACTATACCAGCTGCATCATCTGCCAGCTCTCAGGATTTGTTACTTCAGGTCTTAGAGGGGCTGAGATCAGTGATGCATACTCAGCACATACAGTCAGCACAGCTAGACAGGCAGTTCGCGCAGCTTGACAGACAGTCTGCTCAGATGGAGAGACATTCTGCACAGCTCCAGGCTATGTGGAGACGGATGGACGGCGAGCCGATTTCTGAGGCCGACCGCGCGTTATTTTATGAGCCACAGCCTGCTGCTGGATTTGACATCCCACCTGGGGATGATCAGTTATCGGATGAGGCCCGCGGTCAGCGCGAGGCAGAGATGAGGGCGGACGTTGAGATGAGAGATGATGAGGTCTTGAGCTTGGGTGGATGATATTTTTTGGAGTATTAGTTGTTTCTTTTGGATAGAAGTTTTAAGTTATTTCTGGGTTAGTTTAGGGTATTTAGGATGGTTTAGGGTAGTAACCTTGAACATATTACAAACCATCCTAATTTTGCAGTCCAAAATTTCTTCTGTTACAACCAAATACATTACAAGCCTATAAAGACCTTTTTGATTTCAAAATTTTGTGCACTATTCTCTTGTGATTACTTGTTTATTTAAGTTTTATTTATGTATGAACTGCATCTTTGCATATATAACTTCGTTAATTCATCTTTTATTGGTCAATTTTAGAGCTTATTGTATAAGTTTTATACTTGTATATTTCCATTTGGGAACTCTGGGTTACTAACCTTTTTCAGAGCGAACATTTTTTGCGAGCGACCACCAGTGAGGATTTGAAGTTGAAACTTATTTAGGGTTAATTCTCATACTCTTATTGCGTTATTTTGATTCTATCAAGTTCATCCTCACTACACATTGAACACTTGCTAATTACCTGTTAAAGATAGCATTTTCTGTGTTTAAAAATTTTCAATTATGTTATTGATATATCTGTGGATGAAACTCTTGCTGTGTACATAATATAGTTTTAAATTCTTTGCCAAATGATTCTTTTATTTATTCATGTTTGTGGGTATCATTTCTGCAAACCCTCACGAGACTACACTCCTCCACTAAGGGTAACTTAGTGGTTTAAAAGGCTTGTTGCATATGCTAAATGTAATCGCGATTCCTTGCGAAAGTGGCTTTTTCAATTTCTAGTTTATTTCATCGTCTTTAGAATCTAGCTATTTGCTATGAGACTAGCAAAACCTAAGTTGGGGAGTGTGATTGTATCACAATCATGCTCTCAAATGATGGTATTACTGTGTTCTCTTATATAAATAATTGTGTTTTAATATCTCGTTTTGTATAAAATCTGTACAAATTGGTAAAATCTATTTTTTTAAGAAATCTGTGCAGACTATTTAACTTCGAAGTCGCCGCCTATGAAGCCTTGAATATCATCTCAATTAGAGAGCATTCCAGAAAAGATCTACTTTAGCCATTGAAGTGCGAAAAGTCTGCGAAGAATTTCTGCACATGCAAAGCCAAGTGTCAACATGACTATCGATAGCCAAAATTCGCTATCGATAAAGGTACTATCGATAGCCACACTTCGCTATCGATAGTCCTTAGGCGGCTGAGGGCTGTCTTAGATATTTTGAGATATTTCAAGGGCATTTATGTCTTTTGCATTTCATTTCTATATATACACGTGTAAATGCGACTTAAACAGGGTTCAAGACTTTTACTCTGAATCATTACTCTGTCATTTTTAATAGACTTCATGTTACAGTTCAATTCTACTTTTTATTCGGTCAATTACTTTTTCAGCAATTTCTACTTTTCTGCAATTTTTCCTTTAATGCCTGGCTCAATTCTCACTTGAGAATTGTTCTTTATTTATACAGTCTTTACTTTCAATACTTTAATTTTCTGCAATTTTCCTTTTTAATGCATGGCTTAATTCTCACTTGAGAATTGTTCTTTACTTTTACTGTCATTTTCTTTATTTACTTAAGTTCTTTTCTTTATTTACTTTCACCATTTTCTTTATTTATTTCAGCCCTTTTATTTATTTATTTCTGCCATTTTCTTTATTTATTTCAGTCATTTTTCCTTATTTCTTCAGTCATTTTACTAACTTTGGCAATCCTCCATTTGTTCTTCTATTTTGGATGGCTGGTCAGGCTTAGCAGCAAATGTGAGAGGCAAAGTGAAAGCCATACTAACTTTGGCTTCAGTAGGCAGAGAACCAAACTGTACTGTACTCCCTCTTTGTTCGGTTCTATCTTTTTTGGTTTTGCTTTAACTCGATCTCCTTGCTCTACTCAGAGCTGCTTCCCCTTGCTATGTTTCTTCATCGTCTGACAGTTTTTCTCTATTAAATCTTGGGTTTGGTTGGGACGCATGGTATTTAGGGATTTCTTTAGTCACCAGCAATTGGTTCCTTTGCTGTCTTTCAGCAAACTTCATCTGCTTCCTTCTTTTCTGAGTTCGAGTCATCAAAGGGATGAACTCTTCTTCTTAAGTTTGTGGATGCGCAAGCAAATATATACCAATGGTTTGTGTCAAACCTAGGAGGCTTCACCATCCTGGGGGTTTGTTTGCTCTGATGTTGCTCTAGTGGATAATGTTGTTCTAATTCTTTATTATGTATCTCTTGTATTTCATTATCCTGTTGCTCGAGCATCTGATCGAGGGTATTATCTTGCAATATGCAGCCTTTTGTTGCAGGACTAATAGCTCTTGCAGGTTCTGCACCACCTCATACTTTCTTACTGACATATTACGTACAGGCCTCATATATGTGTGCCTTTTATAGGGCCATTCGTTGTTGTGCCATTCAATTAGGGATCCTGAAGGTGTGCTGGTCTTGAGGTTTCCCCCCATTCGAGGTTCTTCATAGGATGAGCAAGCCTCTCATAGGCCACATGATTTGACTTTCTTTCTTTTTTCTTATGATAAGGATGCTGCTGGTACCTCCCTTGAGGTTGTGTACTGGTTGTCCTAGTTTTTCCCTTTTCTGGTCCTACATGGTATTTTTTCCTTCATTATTCTATTGGAAATTTCGAATTCCTCTTCGTACTTCCCTTGGAAATTTATTGCCAAAGCCTTCCCACGATTGATGCATTATATTCATTAGTTCTTTTACTCCTGTATATATGGAAGTAGCACTCTCCTTAGTGGGAGTCTCTGCTTGGGCTTCTACATGTATGTTAGCTCGAGCTACTAGCCTTGGCCTTCTAGGGCCAATAGGTGCTGGTCCTTGTTGCTTTCTCCTTGTTATGTGTGCAGTGTTCATCTCGACGTGCAATTCATGAACGTTAGGAAAAGGGTTTTCATCAACTATCATAGCAGGATCATTTTCTAGGAATTTTAACAACCCTTCCTAATGTTTTCTTGGATAACATTTTTAAATACGACACAATTGGTGGGGGAATGCCTCATTGAGTTATGCCATTTGCAATATTCTTTATTTCCCAACTCTTGAGGGCTTGGAATCCTATGTCCTCGAGGTAACTTGAGAAACTTCCCTTTTAGCAAATGATCGAAAATTTCATCTGCCTTAGTTATATCAAAAGAGTATTGTTTCGGAGGAGCTTCTGAGTCACTTCTAGGTGCTACAGGATTTTTTTCGACATTTATTAAAGCATCACAGGTATAAGGCCTCTTTCCTATTATTTCTGCAGCATCTATTTCGAGGTTGGGGTCATGATAATATGTCTTATAGGATGAATTCCTCTTTTGGGATTTTTCCCTCAACAAAGCTTCGTACCTAGAGACCTTCGAAGTGAGTTCGAACAAGTCTCTAAAGTCCACATCATCAAATTTCTTTCTTAGCTCAAATGTCAAGCCATTTTTGGCTAGTTTGACAAAATCAACCTCAGGCAGATTGACTCTACACCTATTTTTAAGCCTTTTAGACCTATAGATGTATTGGGATACATCTTCTTCTTGGGTTTGTCTCAATCTGGCTAAGTCTACCATGGTTACTTTTTGCTCGGTTCGAAGAAATTAGACATGAAACATCTCCTCTAACTGCTGTCAACTTCCTACTGACCCCGCTAGTAAATTTACATACTAGGAAAAGCTACTCCTGTTAACGAACTTGCAAATAACCTCAGCTTGAGGTAATCACTGTTACCTACCTCTCCACATTGTCCCGTAAACCTTACCTATTTGTTCTATGGTAGATTGTGATCCATCTCCGGCAAATAAAGTGAATTCTAGTACTCTAAGCCCTCCATGGAATTCAAAATTCCTATCTATCCATTCGAGATAAGGTTTTCTATAAACAGGAGTGGTTACCCCCCGTGACAAAGGCCCAACAACTTCTTAGATGATCTCGACTATCCTATTCATGTCATCCAAAAGGTTACTGAAAGGAATCGTTCGAAATACATGGAATCGCAGCGGAAGACAAAATAAAACTTTTATAAAAGATGATTCCATCATCGAATATCCTAACCAAGAATCGAACAAGCATAGGGACATGTGATATACATACAATCAAATAAATATTTATCAAACATAAATAAATCTTACTTGAATCGCCTTTCGATTTGCAATCCTTGATCTTGAACTTCAACGCGATGAAGTCTCCAACGGTATCCACACGAATACAAGATCACATGAATCCTTGAAACTTCTCTACAATGGAAGAATCAAGCTTGGGAGAGGGGAGAAACTCTTTCTCTAATTTGATGATGGGAGGCTTAGTGCTAGCTTGTCTCATCAACTAGTATTTATAGAAAACCCCTAGGGTTTCTATTTAATACTTATTTCCAAAAGTAACTTAATTCTCATTATATATTACTAATTAATATATAACTTAATTCCTTATATAATACAAGGTTATTAATAGAATTAATTTCAGGAAATTCCCTTCTCTCTCTTTAATTCAAGAGACTCTCTTATACTCTTTGTTTGTGTGTGACCCATTGGGTTCACCCCAACCCAGCAGTGACTAGGGACATCTCCATGTCTCCTAAAATAGAAACTTTCTATTTAAAGGTTTAATTGAAACTATTCCAATTATGCCCTCATTGATAACACTTATCAATAGGCTTTCACTGGTCATGAGTGACGTCTAGCAATGTGTCATAACATGCCCTAGGTGTTGGGTGAATAGCAGAACTATGTGAACCCTTCTTGTTACTTAATCCTTCATCCCCTAATGTCACAGTTAAGATATTTAGGGTATGGATATAAGTCAAAACCCTATCTTAACTTTCTTGTCATATGTTCTTCAAATTATAATCTCAATAAGATGAACCCTATGAAACTCTTTCATATTTCATCTATCACTCTGGCCAGAGATTCACATTGAGAGTTATATTTGAGAACTGACCCTGACATTCTCTCTCATAACACTGAGAGTGATGATTCCTTATTGACCACTCATATGCCTTCATGCAAGACTTATTAGAGCCAATGAGTGCCGACTACAACCTTAAGATCAAGGCTGTATAAAACACTATCAAACTCTAACAACTCAAGCATAAGACATCCATGGTGTCTCAGGTCTTAGGATTACCAAATAGACGTAACATAAGAATATTCCTTTAACTTAATATCCATAGGAATATTCTAGTAGATCATGTTCAGTGTACATATTCTCTAATATGCACCCACAGATTAACCTAAGTGTCACTACACTGATAGGAAAGACTACCTATCCTCCCATTGGAGTTAGTTTAAATCTGAGCTACTCTTGTCGGTTTAATAAATGTCCTCTTTAATAAACCTATGAGGAGGAACTCTTTTAGAATAAATGTGTATGAGAAATATGAGTCTTCATATCTCAACAAACTTGAGATACATATTTCTCTTATCATTTATTCATGGACATTATCGTATATATAATTGAATATACAGACGATAAGCAGTACCTTCTTATCCTAATATGAAATAGATATGCACTTTAGGATTGGTTTTAGGGCATATCTCTAACAGTTAGGCCTATGATCCCCTTCCCTGTCTTCCCAGTCTTCCATGGGGTCTCTTGGAGGGATCAGTCTTCCCTTAACTAGTCATCTCTTCGGTTCTAAGGAATCAAATACTATTCCTCTATTCCCATCTGTAGGGTATTGATGGTGTGCTGGAGGCCTGACAAGATTATTGTTCCTAGGCCTTGAGCCATATTCTGATGGCCTCCTATTCTCGGGAGTGTTTTAATTGTTATCCTCGAGTTCGATTCTTTGAACCCCTTGATTCTGTCTAAAGCTCTTTCTATGTCAATTCTATTATGGTTTTCCAGATTATTCGAAAAACTTTCTAACAAAGGCCAAATGTTTTCTGTCAACTCTTTACTTTGCTCAGACCTTTCCAAAATTTGTTGTAACAAAGCATTTATTTGCTAGATTCTAGCTTGCAACAACACATTTGTTTTCTAGGCTAAAACTTCTATTCTCATCAGAAAATTTCTATCTCTAATAGGGCAGTCTGTTTCAGAGTCATTATACTCAAGACCAGCCTCTATAGCCATTTCATTGTTGGCTTGTGAAGATTCGGCTTTATTGCTTCTAGTGTTAGGAGCCATTACACTTGGCTTTTCCCACCGGGCATGCCAAACTGTTGATTCACTTTAAATTTTTAGGAGTTCGAACCACTGCAAGGTAGTTCGAATCACTTCTTACGTTCAAGATCAAGTGATGGGGTTTGAATGCCTCAATTAAGAGGACTTTTAAAGAAGACAGGCCAAGCAAATTAATTCTAACAAATTAGAAACAAAAAGCAACAAAAATAAAGCATTAAACAAGAAAGAGAATTGATCTAATAAAAATTAATAAATAAACCATTCAACGGTACGACTTGAATTACCCTCGAGCCCTTTGGAAAAACTAAATTGTATCTCTTAAAATAATATATCACCTCTTAAACTAATAAGAAAAAGCTAATACAATTTGTAAGACAGCTCTACCCTTTTCCTAGCTCCTCGAAGCAGCTTTCTGGTAAGATAAATTGGCAAGAACTCCTTCCTCCAAATTTAAGACGGCTCTACCAACACCTCACCACTTTAGACACCTCGAGACTCTTCTTAATATATTTCCGTCCTCCTCGAATAGCCACTAAAGACCCTACTACGGAGCCTAACTCGGCCAAGCAGCAATATGGTTCTCAAACACCTTTCTGTGAATGAAAAAAGCTTTGAAGCTGTTGTGTATGTTTGAGATGTCCCTCACTTCGCCTCTGATCTCTTTATTTATAGACTTGTTCACAGTCTTCTTCTTAGCTTCAAACTCTGCATTATTTCTTTTCCTCATTAGATTTCTTCTTTACGCAAATTCACCAATTTCAATAGACTCCTTTTCAGCTTGATGATCATCCTCCATATAGGAAAAACTTTTAATCCCAAGTGACTCACTGTACCTCAAACTCTTTTATCACCAGTTAGTCTTTGATAATTGTTTAACTTATGAGATTAATATTTATCTAGTATAAGATAACCATAGCATCATTATCCCTTTATTTATCTTATCTTTTAAATATTTATCTCTTTATCTCTATCACTTTTCCTCAAATTTTAATCCTTAACGGCTTCTTTATTATGAATTTAATTCATAATTTGTCTCCTTCCGTATTCCGACACGTGTCTGCCATTTATTGGCTAGTGTTAAAATATAGATTAACACTAAGACATTAATTGTCATTGTTGTAGCCAGAGAGATATATAGCTAGGTTGAAAAGTCAAGGGTCTGTATTATATATATAGTACGTTATTCTACTTCTTAAAACCATGCAGGATTGATTGATTAGTTGATGTGGAAGTTTAACCTAGCTTAAAACTCTTCATATATAGCAAAATCAAATTGAGGTTATAAGTACTACGTTTTATATATATTAAGAAATTAAATTTGAAACTTTATACAAAATTCTTCAACGTATAGACTGTCATAGTGATCTAGTGAACTATTATATTTGTTATTAGCTATAAAGTACATCACAGTTTTACAGTGATACTTTTTAAAAGGGACAGATTCCCTTTTTTACATCCTGTTTTACATCTATACCGGCCTATACCCTATTTTCAAAACACATATGTGGATCGAATATTTTGAGAAACAAACTGTTTGATAAGATAATTTCTTGTGTATGTCATTTATGCCAAAAATTAGTGATCTAACGGTTGGTTTCTAAAAAAATGGCACCATGAAAAAATTATTATAATTAGAAACATTGCAGTTTTTTTTTTTTTTTTTTAGTGAGATTTCTTAAAATTGATCACTGTAATTTTTGGTATAAATGACAAAACACGAGAAATAGGATGTAAGGGAAACTTGACCCTTTTTAAAATCTAACAGTTCGATTATTATGATTTTTAGTATGCATAACATACATAAGAAGAATATCTAATGCAATAGTTGGTTTCTCAAAATATGTGACTCACATTAATATTGCCGTTACTTATAAATATATATCGAACTATATATATTTGATTCAATCGCAAGTATTTGATAAAAGATAGTACCTGATCGATTATCTTTAAATTAAATTGAAAAATATATTAATCTACGTTAATTAAGCACTATATATAATTTCCAGATAATTATTGTAACCAAACCAATTCGTTCCCCAAGAATATTCACAACCTAATTACCAACCATAAAAATTGACTCAACCTTCATCAAACATTTCAGAAATACATTTTATTTATTTATTATCAAATCAAGAATTAATTAACAAATAGTTGAAGTATAAATAAGAGATCCGCGTGATATTGGCATATCATCTTAATTTTAGAAAAGATCACCACCGTT
>JAESVK010034248.1:0-17060 GCA_017140935.1 Hamamelis virginiana | reverse complement strand
GACTACCTATCCTCCATATGAGTTGGTTTAAATCTGTGCTACTCTTCGTACGGTTAATTAAATATCCACTTTAATAAACCTTTGAGTAGGAACTCTTTTAGAATAGATGTATATGAGAAATATCAGTCTCTCTATCTCAACTCCTTGAGATGCATATTTCTCTTATCATTTATTCATGGACCTTATCATATATGTTAGAACATATTAGATAAGTTATACCTTTCATATATTGATAATATGAAACTTAATATACCCTTTAGGACTGGTTTTAGGGCATACTTCTAACAATGGACACGTGTCCTACTCTGGCCACGTGGCGCCATCTCGTGATGCCATGTGTTAATTTATTTCATGGGTCTAACTCCATGTGATAAGGGTCCATGCTAGTTTCCTATATCCCACAATTAAAAATCATACACTTAAAGGGCTAACCATCCACAATCAAAACCGCACACATAAAGTGCTATTTATGCACTTAATATTTTTTAACTTAACATGCCCAATCTAATTAATTGGGAACATTATCATGCCCAATTTAAATAATTGGGAATATTATTATGCCCAATTTAAATAATTGGTAACATAATAATTTAAAGCATAGTTAATTGGAAACATTAGTATGCCCAATTAATCAGAAGCATACTAATTTATACCCAATAGGCTAATAAAATTTATCATACCCAACTTAATCAATTGGAGATATAGTTATCTCCAATTTAAATAATTATAAACATAAAATAAATACCACACAAAATAAGCTAGCATAACTTAATAAGCAAGCATATAATTATATAATTAATAATTAAAGTGAAAGGGGTCTCACACTTGGACTCTCCCAATCCATGTTCATAGATAAAGTACTGAAGATGTTCAGTATGGAGAATTCCAAGAAAGGATTAATGCCCTTCAGACATGGAATTCATCTCTCCAAAGCCATCATGTGTCCTAAAACACATGAGGAGAGAGAGCATATGAATAAGATTCCCTATGCTTCTGCTGTGGGAAGCTTGATGTATGCTATGCTATGTACCAGACCTGATATTTGTCATGCTGTAAGTGTTACTAGCAGATATCAGTCCAATCCAGGTATGGAACACTGTATTGCAGTTAAGAATATTCTTAAGTACTTTAGAAGGACTAAAAAATTGTTTCTTATTTATGGAGGAGGTGAACTCAGAATTGATGGATATACAGATTCAGATTTTCAGTCTGACATGGATGATAGGAAATCCACTTCTGGATATGTGTTCACTATGAATGGTGGAGCAGTTAGTTGGAAGAGTTGTAAACATGATACAACAACGGATTCCATTACTGAGGCTGAGTACATTGCCGCCTCTGAAGCTGCCAAAGAAGCTGTTTGGATCAAGAAGTTCATCTTAGAACTCGGAGTAGTTCCTACCATTGAGTCACCAGTACCTTTGTATTGTGACAACAATGGGGCCATTACACAGGCCAAGGAACCAAAGTCTCATCAGAAGTCCAAACACATCGAAAGGCGTTTTCATATGCTTAGGGAGATCATAGCAAGTGGAGATATCTGCATTCAGAAGATCGCTTCTGCGGATAACGTAGTAGACCCATTAACTAAGGCACTGACTCTTTATAGTCTTGATCGACATCTTGAGAAGATGGGTATGAGATACATGGGCGATTGGCTTTAGTGCAAGTGGGAGATTGTTAGTAGTATGCCCTAATAGCCAATCTCATTGGTGTAATTTGGGATATAAACTTGATTCATGTATTATTGTTATTAATTAATAATATGGGCTTTTGATTATCGTGTTTTATACTGTTATTATGTTCATGATAAGTCCTTAGAAAGAATGTTAATATAAGAACTCAAGAGTTGAGATAAGGAGGCTTATATTGTTAAAGACTTCTTTCTTAAATATTCATAGTTATAGGATTATTTATTGGGCATTAATAATCTGGAGAGACTAGCACATGTTATGTCTCCTCAACATGGAGAATGACCAGTCTCAAGTCATTTGTGTAATGACACTAGGGCAAACCTGTGGGTGCTTGTTTGAGAAAAAGTACACTGAATATGATCATTGAATGAATTTGTTGAATGGAGTTTTACTTGCATGTCAAACAACAACTCAGGGTTACAATGATGCAAGTGATCCTTAGACCTGAGGCACCATAGATGTCCTGTGTTAGGGATATTAGGGTTTGATAGTACAATGTACATATCCTAACCATGGAATTTGTGTAAGTACTCATTGGCCCTAGTCGACCTATCATGGGGACATATGAGTGTACAACAAGGAATCTATCACTCTCAGTGAAGAGAGGGAATGCCTTGTATTATTCTCAAAGATATAATTCATAGAAGTCTTTGGCCAAAGCAGTTGGGAATAAGAAAGTGTTTCTTGAGTATCCCAAGATCAAATTGATATTTTGAGAATCACATACAAGATGTTAAATTAGGGTTTTTGACATATTATCAATATCCAACTAATTTAACTGAGGCATTGTTTGATGGAAGGATTGAATTGTATCTTAATTGTAACTGAAGGGTTCACTGTGTTATGATAAACCTTCACACAACCTATGGTGTGTCTTGACACATTGCTAGATGTCACTCAGGACTAGTAGAGGCCCAAGAGAAATTTATTTCTCAAAGGGAAATTAGAAGAGTTCTAATTTGAACCGAAATAAAAGTAGTTTTATTTCAAGGATAAATTATTTATCCTATATACCTACTACTAGGTTGTTATGAACCCAAGAGGTCACACACATATAGGTGGTAGCTTCATTTAAAAGAGAAGAGACGATAAAATTATAGTTAAAAGTTAATTATAATTGATTAAAAAGAATAAGAGTTATTATTTGCAATTAATATTCAAATAAGGAATTTTGGAATAAGGTTTTCCTTAATTTGAAATTTGAATTAAGTGGGACAAGGGAGCTAGCACTCCATATTATAAAGAGGAGAGGGAGGGCCGGCCACTAGTGTGTGAGAACATCATTAAGGGTTTTGAGAAAACCCTAGCCGCCACCTACATGCTCTCCTCCTCTCCCACTCTCTCATTCTCTTGAAGCTTCTCCTAGTGTGGATTTATCTTGGAGGCTCTCATCACTTTGTGGTTGCACCTCTCTTTAATCCTACTCTAAGGCTATCAATGTAAGTGTTTACATTATTTAAGGTTTTGTTTTTTAGCTTATACAATGAATCATGTGATCTTGGTTCATTGGATTCCATATGGAAAATTTTTATTCCGCGTAGTTTCATGGATTCCCTTCAGTGGTATGAGAGCTGATCATGATTTGGTATTGTATAAGTTTTTATATGGTGGATTTAAATTTCTTTAAACCTAAGTGGCTAGGATTTTTAATCCCAAACCCTAACCCTAGGTATGGCCATGAGAGTGGCGGCTACTAGGGTTTTGGTTTTCTTCATCTCTTCTCTTTAATTTTAAGTTGTTTTAATCAAAGGTTGATTACTTATTTGATTATAATGTTTTAAATACTGATTTAGCATTATAATATTTGTGTTTAAGAAACAAAACAATTAAATTAAGAGAAGAGGCCGAAAATCACAAAAGTGAGAAACTAGGGTTTCTTGGTTTCTTCACTTTACTCTTTGTTTTATTTTGATTTTAATCAAGAGTTGATTATAGTTCTTTATTATCAATTTATTTTGATTTAACATCATAATAAACATGTTTGAGAAACACGATAATCAAAATAAATAAAGGTGTGGCCCAAATCCCCAAGAGAGAGGGTGGCGGCTACTAGGGTTTCATAATTAGGGTTCTTTTGGTTTTGTTTAAAACTGAATGTTTTGGGACTGGTTTTGAATGATCCATGACCAAATATGTTTAGTATATTGTCCAAGCATCATGTATATTAAATTTCATGAATTTTGAAGAAGATTTGATGGTTCAAATAAATTTTTAAAGTTGATACAAGTTGCTGCCCAGATTTTCCAACAACACTGTTTTTTAAAACTAAATCTTGAAAATTAATTTTGAATGATTTTTCTTGAGCCACCATACTTCAATTCACTAATATAATGATTTTAGATCATGTTAGAATAGTTATTTCATGGAAAATCAATCATATATGGTCACACTAAGATTTTTGGGAATGATTAACCTATTACCATATGTGCTGGATTTTTCAAAACGTTTTGAAAATGTAATCTTTTTAATACTTAATGTTTTGAATTAATTAGCCCCTTATTACCACTGTGTTAGGGACTTAATAAGGTTGTTATTAAAATCCTAAAGTGGTCATGAAAGCTTCTTTAAAGGCTGTTCATAAAACCCTAAAGATTAGTAACTCAGAAATTGTTTTAGGCAAAAGTTTAGAACTTGTTTCCTATTTCAATTTTGTCAAATATTATTTTTGATATCCCCATGGTTTTATTATTTTTATTATTGATGAAAGTATGTTTTAAAGTGTTTAAAACAGTAGGGGATGATTAAAAATTAATTTTGATGATTTAATCAAATTAGGGTTTCTATTTTGGTCTCTAGATTACAATAGTTTCCTATTTTGGTTTTCAAAGTTGTTTGATTTTTAAATGAGATTTAAAATGATATAGCCACAGTTTTAATGTGATTAAAACATTATAATATTCATGAGATGAATATTTTTAAGGTTTATTGATTCATATTAATTGCCATATATATCTTGCTTATGCCTTATATTCTTGCAATGTGATTGTTAATCAATGAGATTGTTAAAATGGGTTGATTATGGACTTAAGACCAAACTAATTGGAAGTGATTGGCCGCATGTGGATGTGATTTAGGGGCTGTTATTTATTTATTTAAATGGGTTGTAATTTAATTGGGGCTTGCATGCCTCTTTGGTAATTGTAAATTTAATTGGGGCTTGCATGCCACTTCTCTCTATGTATTCTTTTTATTTAAATGTACTTATCAAGAATGGAGGCTTGGAGCATGGAGAGGAACAAGAGGAGCATGGAGGACTATGGAGCTTATGGAAGACTTCATAGATGCATGTTTAGGGTTTTTCTCAATTTTATTTGCGATCACCATATCACCTCCCTACACCCTTAAATAAAGTCCATAATCAATCCAAGAGCCTATTTATGAAATGAATGCTAAAGGCTCACCATGTTAATTATTATTATATGTCTATGGATTAAATGTAATATATAAGACTCATCACTACTCATGACTTTAAAAGTTAAAAGTTTTTTAAAAGGGGATAGTGGGAGCATCTACTATTACATTTATAAGACTAATAATAATAACATGTTTTATGTATGTGATGCATATTTTATGTATGTGATGCATGTTATGTGTATGTGAAGCATGTTTAGTTTAATATGATGAGACCTTAAATCCCCTCAAAGATTAATATTAAATTATTATGAAGGAATATTAAGAATATTCTACCATAGCCTTCCACCATTATAGAATAAATGAAAATTTTGGTTTAGGTATCCTGGCTACAGATATGTGGGAGCATGTCTATATTAGGGTTTTCAATTATACTATTATATGAGATAGCATTAGGTGGAAATCCAATGTATACCAAGAAACTATTATGTGAGGTATATATTGGGTGAGCACACTTATGCAAGAATGGTGGGTTAAACTTAACTAGAATGAATATCTCAAGATACTAGAATGTGAGAGATATTTATCCTAGAGGCAGAATGATGATTGGGACTTGCTTCAGAAGCATTAGATGAAGAGTCATCTAATCAGTAGGGATTAATGGACCAAGAAACTATTATGTGAGGTACCATTAATTCACAATAGGACTCCAATCCCCACTAGGAATTTATTAGATAAATTCCCAAATCCTATTTAAGAGGGAGTATGGGATTTGATGAAATAGTGGGAGGTACCATTATACTTAAGACCCAGTAATAATGGTTAAATATATGAATCAACTAAATTTTCTGTTTCAAAATGTATATATCATTTCAAATGGCACTTCTCAAACCCCTATCCAGAATTCTTGACGAAAATCGCTTAATTGAATCCGAAGGAAAATGTTTCCATTGCGGCAAAAATGAGCATAGGAATAGGAACTGCAGGGAATACCTGGCTTCCTTAAAAGATCATCCTTCCGAAGGATTGAACTATGCTTTTGTCATTGAAGCTAACTTATCTGTTAGCACTGCTTCCTCTTGGGTTTTAGATTCCGGCGCAAGTTCACACATTTGTAACTTTTCCCAAGATCTGAAGGAAAGCAGAAGGTTGAGTAGAGATGAGATCACCCTCAGAGTGGGAAATGGAGTAAGTGTTGCTGCATTAGCTGTGGGGACATGCTACTTAAGCATGCCATTTGGGCATGTTTTTGAATTACATGACTGTTTATTTATGCCGGATATTGTTAGAAACATTATTTCTATTTCAGCTTTAGTGCAAGCTGGTTATGGTTTTAATTTTGATAAAAACAATTGTTTTATTTCATTAAATAAAGTTTCTATTGGTTCTGGCATTTATATTAATGGTCTTTATTTCCTTAATTTTAATGGCAATGTCAATACTATTGTGTAAAAGGGGAATGCTTTAAAACCCAAAAGAATTAGAGATGAAGGGAATTCTACTTATGTTTGGCATCTAAGATTAGGTCATATTAGTGAATCAAGGATCAGCGAGTTGGCTAAGGATGGGCAATTGGGCTGATTAGCATTAGTGCCCTTACCAACATGTGAACCTTGCCTCATGGGTAAGATGACCAAATCACCTTTTATTGGTCATAGTGAAAGAGCTGCAGACATATTAGGATTAATACATGGTGATGTATGTGGCCCTTTGAGCAAAATTGCAAGAGGTGGTTTCTCATACTTCATAACCTTTATCAATGTTCACTCACGGATAGGATATGTGTATCTAATGAAACATAAGTCTGAAGCTTTTGAAAAGTTCAAAGAATTCAGATTTGAAGTAGAGAAACAAACCGGAAAAAGTATTAACTGCCTACGATCAGATCGTGAAGGTGAATACTTAAGCGATGAGTTCTTGGATCATCTCACAGAAGCTGGCATTCTCTCACAGTGGACTCCTCCTGGAACACCACAACTTAATGGTGTATCCGAAAGGAGAAATCGAACCCTATTAGATATGGTGCGATCTATGATGAGTTACACTGATTTAGCCATCAATTTTTGGGGTTATGCTCTTTTGACCGCCGCATACTTATTAAACAGGGTTCCTTCCAAATCTGTCCCAATGACACCTCATGAGATGTGGTATGGGAAGAAACCTAGTCTTAAGCATGTTAAGATATGGGGTTGCACATTATATTTTAAGAAACAGGATGCTAGCAAATTGGAAGCTAGGTCAGAAAGGTATAGGTTTGTAGGGTATCCTAAAGAGTCATTAGGATACTACTTCTATCACCCTAACGAGCAAAAAGTTTCTGTTAGTAAGTTTGCTGTTTTTCTTGAAAAAGAGTTTGTTCAAGAAGGAGGCAAATGACCGGTGATAGATCTTGAGGAATTATCCCAAGACTAACAAACCAACACCGACCAACCTGTAGACATCCATTTTTGACCATGGGAAGGGTCATGAATGGTTGCATATGAGTTGAAGTGGAGAAGGGTGTCAAAACCCTAAGTCACTCATAATACCTTTTTGTGTATATAGTTAGAGGTCATTATCGCATGTAGGTTTTTAGGTCAAATTGAGTCGATTATTTTTTCATTTAGTTTTTAGAGAGTCTAGGAATGTCCCTGCTAAATTTCATGGCATTCTAAGCCAGGCTTGACAGGAAATAAGGTTTTTTTTTCACTTGAAAGGCAGCGTTGTCTTTTGAATCACAAAAGCTCTAAATGACTGTCGATCTTGTCCCATATGACCTCGAGGCTTTGGCATGGATATTTAGGGTGTGTTTTGTAGCTAAGTTGATCAGTGGCAAGGTCCATTAAGCCTTTGGGCTCATGTTTGACTCTTAAGGCCTAAAGGGCCATTTTAAGCTAAGATTAGGGTTCTCACCTAAAGCAGTCAGGATTCGATCCGTTTGACAAATCAAAGCCTTCAAAAGCTTTGAAATACTTTCTTAAAATGTTTCTAAAACTTGTTTCGAGAAGAAGAAACGATTTCGGGAGCAATCGGTTAGTGGATTTCAAAACCCTAAATGGGCTTGACAGGCCCAAAACAGCTATCGGTTGGCTTTTTCCTAAAAACTTTGACTGAGGTCATTGCATTTTCACTACAAACACTTCTTAAAACATGGAGAATTGAATCACAATCATTTTGGCGCTTGAAGCGTCGAATTTGGATTTGAAACGGGCCCGAAAAGCCGAAAAAGCCGAAACAGGGTTGAAATGGGCTGAGATAGGCCCACATTGGGCAAAAATGGACCCATGGCTCGATGACCATCCACCTAGGGATGTCCAACCGTCCATGGAGGATTACCAACCATCCTAGGGTGGACGGTCACCCGAGCTTAAGTCTCCTCATCCGCCAATATTGCCAATTTTGAGTGTTTTGTTGCCTTGGGACTCTTCCAAAACTTATCTAACTCAGCTTGGGGGGTTGTGCATGACCTTGGAGGCTTTGTAAGACTCATTTAGGACCTTTGGATTATTCCTTAGGGTTTGAATGAGAGCCATTGATCAAAATAGAGGCCTCTCCTATATATACACCACTTATAAATCAATTAAAAGAGGATTGAACTTTAAGAGAGAGACTTTAGCACCTAAACCAGCCCCCTAGAACTTTAGCTACATTTTGGAGGCCATTGGAGCAAGGAAGAAGAAGGCTAAAGGTACATTCGAATACACCATTGTGCTTAGGATTGAGTTTTGCATAACATAGTTAGGAACTAACTTATTTAGAGTAGTTTGTTTTTTTCTGTAGAATACATGAGATAGTTTCTTCTAATTATATGCATGATTTAGGTTGAGAATGTAGACTTTAATCATGTATGTTAAGTTAGGATTGAATGTTTTAATGTTTATGTAATGTTTAACATGTTTAGAGTAGGTTTTATTTTCTGCTTTGCATGCTGAAAGTGTTTAGGCTATGTTTAGTGTTTGGTTTGATTTTTTGGGATATCTTGTGAACATGTTAGTTATTTTTTGATTATTAGGAGCATGTTTAGGAGTTCTTTTATGTTTAGTATGCATGATAGGAGTTAGTTTGAAATATATTATTTTCTGTTTTGGGATAGTAATGCATGATAGTAGGAAGAATTGAGTCTTTTTGCATATATAGGATGAGTGTCCATTGTTTTAGTATTTTAGGATAGTTTTGTGTTTAGGTTTTTTTATACCATTGTTCTTAATCTTGTTTTACTTGGAGTATTATATGAATTGCGATCGAGGGAGCGAGTGTTAGAAATGTGCCCTAAAACCAATTAGTAGATTGTAATTAGGGGACTTTAATTTCATTTATGTTATTGAATGAATCTTATTCATCTATATAATGGCTTTTATATTATCATGTATACTTGTGTTATTTATAACTGTTCATGATAATGTCCTTGAATAGCATGATAGAGAATTATATCTCAAGTGTTGAGATGGAGAGACATATGATTCTCAAGAACATCTATTCTAGATAAGTTCCTGATCATAGGTTTATTTATTTGGGCGATAATAAACCGTTAAGATTAGCTCAGGTTATACTAGCTCCAATGGGAGGATGGTGAGTCTCAAGCCATCTGTGTAGAGACACTATAGTAAACCTGTGGGTGCTTGTTAGAGAACAAGTACACTGAACGTGACCAAAATGAGTACAGCTTATGGAGATGTATTTGAATGTCAAAAGCTGCTCATGTGTATAGTCACATTTGTAATCCTCATACCTGAGACACCACTAGTTATCTTATGTATGAATTACTAGAGTTTGATAGTATCTTGTACACCCTTATTCATGAGGATGTAATCGGTGCTCATTGGCTTTAGTAAGTTATATATGAAGATAGGTGAGTGTGCAATAGGGGATCACCACCCTTAATATCAAAGGGAGAATGTCACAGTTAATTCACAAATAATAACTCAATGAAGTCTTTGGCCAAAGCAGAAGGTAACCAAGGAAAAGAGTTTTCATGGGTTAACCTAATTGAGTTTATATTTTGGTGAATAACTAACACAGGGTTAAGTTAGGGTTTGACATGAATCCATACCCAGATAACTTAATCGTGACATTGATTGGTGAAGGATTATATTACACGAAGGGTTCATTTATATTTGTATATTCACCCACACCTAGGGCACGTCATGATATGTTGCTAGAGGTCACTCATGACTAGTGTAGGCCTAATGATAAGTGTTATCATTGAGGGCAAAATTGGAATAGTTTCAATTGAACCAAAAATAGAAAGTTTCTATTTTGGGAAACATGCGATGTTCCCGATCCACTACTAGGTTGGGGTGAACCCAATGGGTCACACACATAAGGGCTTAAGTGATCTTCTTGATTTTGTAAGAGGGGATATTCTAATTTAGATATAAACCTAATCCTTATTTATTAAGTGTTAATAATTAAAAGGGATTAAGGATATACTAAACTAGAATATAACTAATTTAATATGATGTTTGGTCAAGCTAGCACTTGTAACCAAACATCATTATAAGAAGAGAGGTTTATAAATAGAGGAGGATTAACCCTAGGGCCTCACACACTCTTGCTTGCCTCCTCCCTAGCCGAAATCTCTCTCTCTCTCTCTTAAGCCTTTGCCTTCTCAAGTGTTGTGGAGACAAAGGAAGATCATAGAAGTCTTAGGCTCGTGTGGACTTCATTGGAGGCTTCCATACCTTTGGAGCTTGAAGTTTTGTGAAGGCGACCATCAAAGTAAGCATTTATTTCATGTTTAAATAATTGTTTTTGATTCATCTTGTAGTTTGAGTTCGATTCATGGATGAAAATCAATGGGAAAATTTTTGTTTTACTTTCCGCTGCGTTCCCATGGTGTTTTCTTTCAGCGAGCTAAGGTGAGTCCCTTCCCTTGTGTTAAACTTGGATGTTTTAAGCATGAAACATGGTTATTTTACACATATTACTTTAGGATGCATTCTAGGACATTTTCATATTTTTATTTGTTATTTTCAAGGATTTTAAATCACTTTTTAAGTGACTTTAGATTCTGCCAAGAATTTTAAAGTGGCTTTAAAGTGAGTTAAAAGTCATTTTTAGGGTCAAATCTAACTTATGAACATATCTAGGATCACATAGAAAGACTAGTTTGCATTTAGGACATAATCATGCATTTTATTATTTGTTTTGTTGCATTTTTTTATGCATTTTTCATAATTTCCAGCATGTTTTCTGGTAGTATTTTAGGTGTTTAGACTAACCTAGGAGTAGTTAGGAACCTTAGGATCAGGGGAGTCACTTGACTCTGCCTAGGATTGTCCTTTGTTGTAAGAATTACAATAGGCATAGAATTTTACCTATTTAGGAGTCTATTTCGAGAAGAGTTCCAAAAGAAAGTGTTTTCCAATGAAATTGGGTTTTCGAAAGTATTTGAATTGGAATGAAATTCCATCTCTTATGAAAAAGTGTTTTAATCAAATTCTAACTCTCGAAGATAAAGTCCTAGATAAGATAGAATCCTTTCAGTTATGTATTTCATTACAATAGGATGAGTCCTAGGTGTTCGAACTACGACGGACTTTGATCTCTATCAGGACACATGTAAAGTATATAGGCAGCCAATGGGGCGCAAGTCCAATTTTAGGTTGACTGTGAGTCTCCTAAGGTCATTAGGATTGTGTTTTTTTATTATTATCTATTATTATTATTATATATTATTATTTATATTTTGTGGTTGATTAGATAATTAAATTTGACATAAAAATATTTTGATAAAGCCCAAAATTAATTTGAAGACTTTTAATTAGGGTGAGATAGGTGCCTACAGAATGCGTTCTAGAACCTTCCTATCTCATAACCTAGCCCCCGAATCCAAATTTTGGTTCAAAGACTTGCCTCTCCTTGAAATATGGAGTCATTGTTTTATTGAAAATAATACTCTTTTTTATGGTTTCCTTATTCCTTAAAAATATAGTGGCGACTCCTAGTTTTTCTCAAACTTTTATCATTTTTCAAAAACCAATCTTGAGTGGATAATAGAGAAGGATGAATGAGTAGATAAAAGAGAAGGATAAATAGAGAAGGATGATAATGTTATCTACAATCCACGATGATAAGTGAAACGCCTCCAGATCCGCGGTGGCTGGTTTACAGGTTGGCGACTCTGCTAGGGATGTTGAGGGCTAAACTCCAATTGATTATTTTTGGGCTTTTTAATTTCTTAATTAATAAAATCAACCACTTGCATTTGCATGATTGTTTGACTTTGATTGTGAGCATTGACTTTGCATGTTTAGGACCGTTGTATGCTAAGCCATCGATTAGCCTAGCCCTGGGCCAGTCTCTTTGAGTCTTAGGTTCCATGTATGCGAAAGCCACCACTCTTCTCGCCACGTACCCTCGGGTATATCAAACGGACCAATCACGTACTGTTGGACCCACGCGGCATTCCTGATGTCACATGTGGTTAGGTATATCGATTGGACCGAGCGAGTAAGGGACACTCAGCCTACCCTTTTGCATTAGTCCATGTAGAGTGTCTCCATATGACACATACCCTAATCGCCTTTTCACACACTATTGTAATGTTATGCTGCCGGATTGACCTCCCGGTTTTGTTTGAGCCTTGATCATGAAGTGTGTAGAACCATTAAGACCTGGATTTGTAGGACTAAACCTTTATGAAATGCCCTAAACTCATAAGGAGAGCGTCCTTAAAGAGTCAAGGTACCTAATGAAGGCTAGTACCCTATATGTTCATGAGTTTAGGCCCGTGATAGTGTTATGCTGCCCGAATAGCGGTGTTGATCTGTAAGCTTTAGGAGAAGATATGAGGTGTGGGTTTTAGGCCCATATCATTTGGATAAAAGGTATAGGTCTGCGGTGAGTTCAAGATGTGGGCTTTGTGCCCATTTTCATAGGATAGAATGTGAGAATGTTTGGAGTGAGATCGGTGTGTGGGCCTTGGGCCCATACTCTAGTGAGCATGTAGTCTGTCGTTTGTTTCATCCCTTTTCCATTAGAAGCTCTCAGTTGATTCGAACCTTCTCGTTTCTTTTCCCAGTATTCTAGCTTGGCGTCATGATTCTAGTGGTCGACTAATTAGCTTGAAAGGTTCATCTGTTGATTCGGAAATGTATAGTCACGAGGATCGTACCCCTATTGTTGCTGAGGCTAGTGGGAAGACAATTGATGAGAAGATTGATGCACTCTTAAAGGTGGTCCAAGAATTGATCCATCAGAAAGGAGAGGGGGATAAGGTGCGAGCCCGCATCAATCCTTTGTTTGATAATGTGTTTGAAGAGGAATGTTCCCTTAAGCCCAAGGTGGTTATTGAGCCCACTAAATCTGGTATGGAGTCCGTTCAACCCATTGATCTGGATAAGGAGCCCAAACTCAAAACCGCTGCCTTCTTTTCTGTTGAGCCCCTATTGTTAAGTAGTAAGGTAGAACCCCTGTAAAAAGCCATGAGAGGTATCAGAAAGTCTGACGATTTGGTGGACATGTCGTCATTATCCCTATTCCCTAAGGCCCGTATGCCTACTCATTTTAGGATGCCTGAGTTGGAGAAATTCGATGGGATGGGTTGCCCTAAGACCCATTTGAAAATATATGTGAGAGCCATGCACCCACGATGGGCTAATGATGATCTGTTAGCCCAAATGTTCCACTAGACACTGGCAGGGTCCGCTCTGAAGTGGTTTCTGTCGCTTGATAAGTTGACAATGAAGACCTGGGAGGATATGTGCACTGAGTTCAGCAATCATTACAAGTATAACACGGAAGTCGATGTCACTAGGAGGGATCTTGAGACTACTAAGCAGGAATCAAGGGAAACTTTCTCTGCCTTCCTCACCCGTTGGAGAGCCAAGGCTTCCTAAATGACTAACCGCCCTGAGGAAAAAGAGCAAATCCGCATATTAGTGAAGAACTTGCTCCCGGTTTATCATAAGCACCTGTTCTTCTAATATTTTCCAAATTTCCGAGCCCTAGTCGCTGCTAGTACCCAAGTGGAGGATGCTCTGGTCGATGGAGCCCTTAGAACTGATGAACCTTACAAAAACCGCCGACCTGTCATCAATAGGAAGGCTATTGAAGTCAATGCCATATCTCAGCCCGCTTCTTATACCCAAACCTTTTTCTTGGGAAATAAACCATTAAGAAAATTCACCGAGCTCCACATGCCATTGGAGCGAATTTTTGAGAAATTAAAAGCTTGAGGCTTGCTCCAACCCTTAGAGCCCAGGCCTACACCCAATCCATTACCCAAACATTACAACGAGAATGAGTATTGCCATTTCCATCAGTCCAAAGGCCATAATATCAATCGCTGCATTCACCTTCGCCATGAAATCCAAGACCTCGTAGACAAGAAGACCATTTCCCCACCTTCTCAACCCAATGTCACTCAAAATCCACTTCCTACCCACACAGTCTCACTGCCATCCAACATTAATGTCATCCATACCGACCCATATAGCCATTGTGAGCCCATCCGCCCTCACCCTCTATCCCCTACCGCCATAGTTCAGATGTCTTATCCCTATTAGGCCTGTGGACCCATTCCCCATTCAAGCCGAGTTCCAAGAAAGCTTTCTCCAAGACCGGGACCAGTTAGTGGGAGTTACGAATGAGATATGAAGCTGGAGATCCCGAAGTAGGCCTGTTGGGTGAGCCTAGCGGGAAGTTTGATTCTTATGTCCTTTACCCAAGAATAGAGAATCCCATTTTTGAAGAGCCTGTTATCCCTTCTGGTTATGGTGATATCCCTGACTCACCTGAAGAAAAAGTTCCTATGGCATAGGTTGAACCCGAAGATCCAAACCTCATTCTTTCTGAGGAAGCCAGCCAGACTATCCTTAAGAAACATTTTGAGAATAGAACCTTCAAGACCGCCAAGATCACCAATATACATGGGGAAGTCAGTTATCGAGCGGTGTATCCAAGACAACCATGGATCACCCAATGTTTTAGATAGAGGCCTACTTTTGCTGAGTCTACTGTAGATGATGGGTTAGGAAGTGAGGTTAACATCATAGATTGGGAAGATTTGATGAACACACCCGAGGAAATAGCATATATTTGGGCCAGTGATGAGGAAGACATTAACTATGTCACTAGAGGAGGTTGTCATTTCAAGCCCACTCACTTGGAATCCGATAATCCCTTAGGAGAGTTAGAGAGACCTTAACGCACTGAAGTTCAGAATGAAGATGACGAGATATTGAAATAGCTCAAGCGAACTCAAGCCAACATCACCATCTGGGGGCTTTTGATGGCTTCTCAGAAATACCGCTAGACAGTAGTCATGTTACTCAACCAGGTTCAAATCCCCATCGACACTTTACCCGAGGATTTAGTCGGTTTGGTCAGTCCGGTTCAGCATGGGCAGTCAATATCCTTCGCAGAGTCAGACCTTCCGAAGAAGAGACCCCATCATTTACAAGCCTTGTATGTCACAGTGGACACTATGGGCAAAAGGATTCCTACAGTCTTGATAAATAATGAGTCGGCTTTGAATGTGTGTCCTTTTAGCACTGCCACTTCCTTAGGCATCAAACCATCAGAATTCACGCCGTTAGGGCAAACTGTGAGAGCGTATGATAACACTCGAAAGGAAGTGATCGGCATGATTACCCTATCTCTGGTCATTGGGCTTGTAGATTTTCAAGTTGATTTCTAAGTGCTAGATGTACCAGCTTGCTTCAACCTCTTACTTGGTAGACCGTGGATCCACCCAATTGGGGCTGTACCTTCTTCTCTCCATCAGAAAGTCAAGTTTTTCTACAAAGGCTCAGTGGTGACGTTAAAGGGAGATTCCGAGATCTCTCATACCCGTGTACCCATCTGTGAGATAAGCAAGGGTTTGAAGGGATATTTTTGTCGGGCTTTGAGTATATACAATGCGTAGAAGTGAAAGAATATGCGCAGGGAGGATTCGCAGCGGAAGACAAACTATAAAAATTTATAAAAACAAGAATCCAACCATACATATTCAAGCAGGAAATCGAAACAAGCATAGGATCATGAATAATACAAGAATAATATTTAAACAACTTTAAATATACTTACTTGATGATTGCCTTTGTTGAAACCTCGATCCTATCCTAGCTTCAAAGTGTATGAAGCCTCCAACGTATCCACACGAACCCAAGATTCCATAAGCTCCTTGCACTTGTTCAACTCTTGAATCAATGCAAGATAGAGAGGGAGAGAGAAAGCAATTCGGCTATGGGAGAAAAGGCACACTAGGGCCGGTCTCCTCTAGGGAATAATGAAAAGCCACTCTTCCTTTTTAGGGTTAGGATGTTCTTGTGCTAGCATGCACCCTCACCTTATGTATTTATAGATAAATACTAGGGTTTCTAATATTTGCAACTTAGTCCTCCTTAATTAACCTTTAATTAAAGAGCCCAAGTAAGTTACATAAAATTAGAAACTAACCCCTCTCCTAACTTAAAGAACTCACTTGTGTCCTTATGTGTGTGACCCTTTGGGTTCATCCCAACCTAGCAGTGGACAGGGACATCTCTATGTCTCCTAAAATAGAAAGTTTCTATTTTTAGGTTCAATTGGAATAATTCCAATTATGCCCTCATTGATAACACTTTACCAATAGGCATACACTGGTCATGAGTGACATCTAGCAACATATCATGACATACCCTAGGTGTGGGTGAATAGCGGAACCATATGAACCCTTCATGTTACTTAATCCTTCATCCCCTAATGTCACTGTTAAGATATTCAGGCATGGTTATTAAGTCAAACCATATCTTAACAACTTGTTAAATGTTCCACAAAATATAATTCTCAATAAGATAAACTCATGAAACACTTTTCACAGTTTACCTATCACCATGGCTATGGATTTCACACTGAGAATTATCTTTGTGAACGAACCTTGACATTCTCTCTCATCAAAGATGAAAGTGATGATTCCTTCTTGCGCACTCATTTACCTTCATACATAACCCTACTGTTAGAAGTATGCCCTAAAACCAATCCTAAAGGGTATATTGAGTTTCATATTATCAATATATGGAAGGTATAACTTATCTAATATGTTCTCACATA
>JAESVK010034232.1:0-17343 GCA_017140935.1 Hamamelis virginiana | reverse complement strand
TCTTCATCGGCTGGTCGGTTGATCATCTGAGAGGCCGTAGCCCTCCACCTCATAATAAAAGCTGAGAAGGTCTCATAGGGTTCTTGCTTGGTAGTTTCCAAATCACGACGAGTGACATCAATTTCTGTATTGTATTGGTAGTGGCTAATAAACTCAATGCAAACGTCCTCCCACATCTTTATCTTAGACTTATCCAAATGTAAGAGCCATTTCAAAGCAGATCCGGCAAGCGACTCATGAAACATTTGGGCTAGTAGCTCATCATCGGCCCCACGGGGATGCATGGCTCTCACATACATCTTCAAATGGATCTTAGGACAACCCATCCCATCAAACTTTTCCAATTCCGGCATCCTGAAGTAGCCGGGTAAGCGGGCTTTCGGGAACAAGGAAAACGAGGTCATGTCCATCAAGTCATCAGACCTTTGGAATCCTTTAAGGGCTTTTTCCAGGGCTTCAATCCTATTATTCAGGAGAATGGGCTCTTTAGCGAGGTATGAATGATTTTTGGGTTGAGGGTTCTTATCCAGGTCCATGGGCTGAACGGATTCAAAGATGGGCTTAGGCTTAAATGATGATTCTCCTATTTCAGCCCCATTCTTTTCAGATAGATCTTGGGTTGCTTTTAGGGCTAGGAAATCTTCGGCCATTTGAGCTAGGGCTTCCATTCTTTCCTTAGAGGATATGGTTATGGCAACAGCAGTAGGGGAAACCTCGTTGTTGTTAGCCATATCGGAATCAACAGATGAATTAACACTTAACCCAAGCCCACTAGAGTCAAGGATCCAAGCCAGAATGCTCTAAAAAGAGAACAAAATTTTGAAATCAATTTAAAGCCCTATGATTGCTTTTTGAAAAAGAATGATATTTTATAAAACTCACAAAGCCCCTACTTTCTAGGACATTCCTTTAAAAAGGATGAAGGTTCACACCAAAAGCACGTGAGGTAGACTAGGGAATCTTAGGGAAAGAAGCCCCTAGTAAAGACACCCAGGATGAACAGACCTGGGCCTAAAGCCGGCACAATTCTCATTTTCTCTCTACAAGGTCCACAGCCATATGGGGATTACTTGGTAGCATAGCACTACAATGGGCCAAGGCCCACAGACAATGGGGCAAGCCCCTGATTAGCACTTTAATCTCGTAGGAGACTTTCCCAAAGGTAACAAAAAAGGAATAGACCTAATTGCCCTACAATCTATGGGTTCTACACTTATCTTGCTCAAACATGTAAGGCCAATTAAGGAAAATTCGGTGGCATAACCTTACCATCGGGGTAAGTGGAGAGCTGAAGGGTATAGGGACTATAGTTCTGACGGGTACCCCAAACAAAGATGAATAATGGTCAAGGACCACTAAACTTTTGAGATCATGGGCCTAAGGCCCGCACAAAGCTCACTCTCTAACTACAAGGCCCACAAACGGGTACAACAACTCGGTAGCAAAACACTACAATGGGTCCGGGCCCAGGAACAAAGAAGGGATAAGGACTATACCTTTGGCAACTACCCCAACCTTTAGGACACTTCCCTTATGGGTTAAGAGTATTCATCGAAGGTGTAGACCTAAGGATCCTACTCTAGACCATGGGCCTAAAGCCCACACAAATCTCACTTTCAATTTACAAGGCCCATAAATGGACAAACGGTCTAAAAGCATAGGATGAAAGCCCACACACCAATCTCACCTCAAACACTCTCACATTCTATCCTATGAAGATGGGCCCAAAGCCCCAGCAAGAATCTCATCACAAACTCCTAAACTCACATCCCAATCTTATTGCAGGGCTATACCTTCCATCCAAAGAGTATGGGCCTAAAGCCCACACTTCAAACTCACCTAAGGCCTATAAAAATACATCACTATTTGGACAGCATAACACTACCACGGGCCTAAGTCCAAGGATATGTAGGGTACTAAGACTTCATTAAGTACCTCAACTCTTTGGAGACACTTTCCTTAAGAGTTTAGGGCATTTCATAACGTCTAGACCTACAATCCTAGGTCCTAGTGGTTCTACACACTTCACAATCAAGGCTCGGACAAAACCGGGTGGTCAATCCGGCAGCATAACATTACAAAAATGTGTGATCAGGCGATGTAAGGTATGTGTCCTAAAGACAGTCTATATGGACTAATGCAAAGGGTAGGCTGAGTGTCCCTTACTCGCTCGGTCCAATCGATATACCTAACCACATGTGACATCAGGAATGCCGCGTGGGTCCAACAGTACGTGATTGATCCGTTTGATATACCCGAGGGTACTTGGCAAGAAGGGTGATGGATTTCGCATACATGGAACCCAATAGTCAAAGAAACCGGGCCCAGGGCTAGGCTCATCGTTGGCTATAGCATACAACGTCCTAATCATGCAGAGTCAAAGCGCACACAACGCAGAAATTAAAGTTACACAGTCATACAAATGCAAGTGATTGATTTTATTAATTAAGAAATTGAAAAGCCCAAAAATAATTAATTGGAGTTTAGCCCTCGACATCCCCAGCGGAGTCGCCAGTCTGTGAACCAGCCAACCTAGATCGGGAGGCCTTCTCATTCACTCTTGGGGGGTGTTTATCTTGAGTGGATTGTGGATGATGTTTATCCGTCTCGATTTATCCTTCTCTATTATCCACGTTTATCCTTCTCTATTATCCACTCAAGATAGGGTTTTTGAAAAAGGATAAGAGTTTGAAAAAAACTAGGAGTCGCCACCTTATTTGTAGAGAACAAGGAAACCACTAAAAAGAGTTTTATTTTCAATAAAACATTGACCCCATATTTTGGAAAAGCATGGTCTTTTGAATCAAAGTTGGATTCGGGGGCTAGGTTACGAAGTGGGAAGGTTCCAAGGAACTCCTTGTAGGCAACCACCTCGCCCTAATTAAAGGTCTCCTAATTAAGTTTGGGCTTTATCAAAATCTTTTCAAAATAATCCTAGTATATCTAATCAACCACAAAATATGAATATTAATACATAATAATAATATATAGTACAAAAGTATACACAATCCTAAAGATCTTAGGAGACTAGAAGTCAACCTAAGATTGGACTTGCGCCCTATTGACTGCCTACGTACCTTATCAATTGCTTGACAAAGATCAAAGTCCACGTAGTTCGATTACCTTAGGACTCTCCTATTGTAATGAACCATATAGCCAAAAGAATTCTATCTTATCTAGGACTCTAACTTCGAGAGTTTGGATTTGATCAAAACACTTTTCTTTGTATAAGAGATGGAATTTCATTCCACTTTAAACACTTTCAAAATTTTAGAATTGTTCTCGAAGTAGAGTCCTAAACCAAGTAGACTCTAGCTTCGAGAGTTTGGATTTGATCAAAATACTTTTCTTTGCATAAAAGATGGAATTTCATTCCGTTTTAAACACTTTCAAAATTTTAGAGTTGTTCTCGAAGTAGAATCCTAAACCAAGTAGAACTCTAGCTTCGAGAGTTTGGATTTAATCAAAATACTTTTCTTTGCATAAAAGAAGGAATTTCATTCCGTTTTAAATACTTTCAAAATTTTAAAGTTGTTCTCGAAGTAGAATCCTAAACCAAGTAGAACTCTATTACTATAAAAATTCTTACAACAAAGGATAGTCTTAAGTGGGATCAAGTGATCCCCCTAATCCTAGGGTTTTTAGCTAATCCTAGGTTAGTCTAAATACCTAAAACACTAAAATATGCATGCTGGAATTTCTGGAAAATAAATAAAAAAATATTATCAAAAGTATAAATAATGGATGAAAGCGTCCTAAATGCAATCTAGTTATTCTATGTGAACCTAGGCATGTTTCTATGTTGATTTTGGCCTAAAAAATGAGTTTTAATTCACTTTTAAGTTACTATAAATCCATGGACAGATTTATAAGTAATAAAAAAAGTGGGTTTAAATCCCATAAAATAAAAGAATAAAAGAAGTGAAAATGGCCTAATATGAAACCTGATATGATATATCAAAATAATCATGCTTGAAAACAATCAATTTTATCATAAGGGAAGGAACTTACCTTTGCTTGCTCCCTCGATCACAATTTATATATCATTCCAATCAAGACACAATTAAAATAATGATATAAACAAACCTAACCTAATAACTAACTATTAGTATGCAACCTTTAACTTTATTTTAACATATTAACAATATGCAAAATGACTCAAAGAGATGGACTAATATGCTTTCATGTACAATCTTAGCTTCCTAGCATGTATTCTAGATATGAGCTAAATCTTAAATATCTAATCCTAATATGACATGATCTAAAAAGAATGGAAGAAAAAGAGTGGAGGGAAAGAAGGAGAAATATGCATGTATATTATAAAACAAATTCCTATCATGCAAAAAAAGGAAAACTATTTTAATAAACTAATCCCTAACCTATCATGTATACTAATAAACTAAATCCTATGCATACTAATAAAAAGAAAACTATAAAAGAAAAAAAAAAGAAGAAAAACGAACCTCTTTCTTGCTTCTAGCCTTCTCCTCAACCTCCAAGCCTTCTCTCCAAGGACTCTAAGGACCTCAAAAACTTTAAAACTTAAGCTAGAGTGTTACGGGGGAAGCTTGTGCAATTGCTCAAGCCTCTACTCTCCAAGCTAGCTCTCTAAAGCTTATACTGTGTGTTGAAACTGATTTCAGGGCCCTCTATTTATAGGTACATAAAGGTATAGCAAGCTTTGCATTTAGGCGATGTGGGACAGAGTGGATTTCATTATTCTACACTCCCCCTTACGTGCAGGCTCGTTTGGACCTGTTTTAAGTCCAAATTTGATGATTCAAGCGTCGAAACGATCGTGATTCGATTCTCCATGTTTTAAGAAGTGTTTGAAGTGAAAATGCCTTGACCAAGGTTAAAGGTTTAGGAAGAGTCGATCGATTAGCTGTTTAGAGCCTGCCGGGCCCAAATTAGGGTTTTGAAATTTGCTAACTGATTGCTTTCGAAATCATTTCTTCTTCTTGAAACAAGTTTTAAAATGTTTTAGGAAAGTGTTTTGAAGCCTTTGAAGGCTTTGGTTTGATAAAAATATTGAATCCCGGTTGCTTCCAGTTGAAACCCTAATCTGGGCTTTGAAAGGGTCTTTCGAGCCTTGAGAGCCAGAGGTGAGCCAGAAGGCTCCACAGATCTTGCCACTGATCAACTTAGCTACCAAACACACTTCAAATATCTGTGCCAAATCCTCGAAGCCATTCGAAACAAGATCGACAGTCATTCAGGGCTTTTGTGATTCAAAGGACAAAACTGCCCTTAAGTCACAAAATGCCTTATTTTCTATCAAGTCTGGCTCAGAATGTCATGAAATTTTGCAGGGATGTTCCTAGACTCTCTAAAAACCTAATGCAAAAAGAACCGACTCAATCTGACCTAAAAACCTACATGTGATAATGACCTTTAACCTACTACCCACAAAGGGTAAAACTGGGAATTTAAGGTTTTAACACCCTATTTCACCTCTAATCATAAACAACCTTTCATGACCATACTCATGGTAAAAAATGGATGTCTACAATCACTCCTCTTGATGGGCCCAAACATTTGTCCCATAACTATTGTTTGCGTAAGCTTTTGTTTCTCGACCGTCGCTCGACTCAGGACCTGATTATCTTCTTCTCTTCTCTGACTTGGAGAGATATTCTGTGGCATGTGGCTATATGGGACTGTGGTGAAGAGTATGTATTACACACTTCGGGATGTTGTCAGGTGAAGCTTATGGGCCTAAAGCATGCATCGTTTTTCTGGGCTTCTCGTGTGCTTCGTCAGATAAGTCGTGCTCAAATCAATCTCCCTATCAAAGGGCATGTTCATGGGGTAGAGGAGGCTACTCCTTCTTTGGTATCTTGGGCTGTGAAGAAATGGGCTTCAGGCTTATGTTTGAGTCAGGTAGGGGATTGCAATGGGCCTTTTCGGCTTGGTGGGGAGTATCGGACTTGGCTTAAACAAGATTTGGGTTCAAAGGTACAGGCTATGAAGGATAAGGTTCAAAGCCTCGTTTATGATTCCCAAGTTACAGCTCAGTCAGCAGGTTCGTCACTTCCACCAGATGCATCACGAGTTAGGACAACTAAGAGGAATAGGGGAAACGAGAATGAAGCCCAAGCCAGCAGAGCGAGAAGGACTTAGAGTAGATTAGGGATTTTTTATTATTTTTTTTTATTTTTCTAAGCAATGTAAGATTTGAAGAAAGTGGGAAATATAGATATGCATGGCATGTAATAAATCTTTCAAAAGGTTTCTACCCTTTATGGATGAATAAATATCAATTTTATTAGAATCTTGACGAATTTCCTTTAACAATTACAAATGAACCAAACTCTTGATGTTATTATAAGAAATAGACCGCACCCAAGGTAACTTTATGGGCTGCCTACGTATCCCCGTCCTTGATGCATTCTCTTGTCATTTTTCTCTAACTCTTTGTGATATTTGGGGAATCAGGTCTTCGTAGTTCATGAATCAAATTGAAGAAGTCCACTTTTTTTATTTATTTGCTCTAACTTTTGCCTAAGCAGCCTTTTCAGGTTTTCTACTTAGCGAGCTTGATTTTTGTTTATTTTTTTTTATTATTTGAATACCCTAACTTTTGCCTAGGCAGCCCTTTCGGGTTTTCTACCTAGCGGGCTCTTTTTTATTATTTTTTTTATTATTATTTTTTATTTTTATATGTGGTACTTCTTCAATTGATCCAAATTGGTAGGTTGAGAGAATTCATTCCCGTCAATGTCTGCAATCTTTACGGCTCCACCTGACAGTATTTCTCTGATGATGTAAGGGCCTACCCATGTGGGCTTGAACTTTCCTCGTGGGTCGTGGATCGGTACTCGAATCTCCTTTAGTACTAAATCCCCTTTCTTCAAACCTCTGTGCTTTACTTTCTTGCCAAATTCCTTGGTTATTCTTCTTTGATATCCCTGAATGTGGTAAAGTGCCCTCAATCACCTTTCATCTAGTAGAGCTAACTCTTCATACCGGTTCCTTACCCATTCTACTTCAGCCAGTTGACTCTCCATGGCAATCCTTAATGACGAGACCTCTAACTCTATAGGCAATACTGCTTCCATTCCATATACGAGTGAAAAAGGTGTAGCACCGGTCGATGATCTAATGGAAGTACGATATCCCCATAGTGCTAATGGTAGTTTCTCATGCCAGTCATTATAAGTCTCGGTGGTCTTTTTCAAAATTGACTTGAGATTCTTGTTTGCTGCTTCAACAGCCCCATTTGTCTGTGGTCTATAGGGAGATGAGCGAAGATGCTTGATACTATACTTCTGTAAGAGTGCTTTGGTTCCTTTTCGAAAATGTTGTCCATTATCAGAGATGAACTCGTGGGGCACTCCATACCGGTAGATGATATTATTCTGTATGAACCTTGCTACTTGCTTGGCATTCAATGTCTTGTAGGATGCAGCTTCTACCCACTTGGTGAAATAATCTATGGTGACCAGGATGTACTCATGTCCATTTGACGCTGCGGGGGTTACCTTGCCAATGATGTCAATGCCCCATGTTGCAAATGGCCATGGCGAAGACATGGTAGTGAGTGGCATCGAGGGTTGATGTTTTTCACTTGCAAACATTTGACATTTATGACACTTCTTGACATGTAGATGGCAATCCCTTTCCATGGTTGACCAATAATACCCTAGTCTCACGATCTTCTTAGCTAGCATGTATCCATTCATATGCGGAGCCCCAGCCCCTTCATGTACTTGCAACACTATCTTTTCAGCTTCTTGTTCATTGACGCACAGTAGATGGACCCCATCGTGTGATCTCCGGTATAGCTTCCCCCACATAGAATATACTGACTGGCTAACCTTCTTATGGTTTTTCTGTCTACGAATGACGCTTCTTTCGGATATTCTCCTTTTTCTACAAATTGCTGAATGTCATAGTACTATAGTTTTCCATCATTCGGCTCTCCTTCTTGGATAACACAACAGTAGGCTGGCTCTTCTCGAGACTCGATAATGAGAGGAGTTACACCTTTGTCTTTAGGGATATTCACCATGGATGCTAGAGTGGCTAAGGCATCCGCAAACTTATTCTTTAATCTGGACAGATAAAAAGTCAATTCGACGGAATTCTTTCACCAAGGCTTCTAAATATTCATGGTAAGGTAGCAACTTCTTATCCCGAGTTTTCCATTCTCCTCTGGTCTGACATATAATCAAGGCGGAATCCCCATATACTTCTAATTCTTCCACACCCAATTCCAAAACAGCTTCCAATGCTAGGATACAGGCTTCATATTCGGCTATATTATTAGTAGCATCGAAGGATAACCTGACAGATAATGGTATCAAGTTATTCTCCGGTGTGACTAACAACACGCATATACCACACCCTCTCTTATTATGAGCCCCATCGAAGAAAACTTTCCAAGGTTCTTTACTTACTTCTAGAATTTCTTCATCGGGGAAATGATATTCAGACAGTTTTTCTACTGACGATGGATGCTCTGCTAAAAACTCTGCCACTGCTCTCCCTTTCACTGATTTCTGCACCACATATTGAATGTTGAACTCTGATAATAGTAATAACCAACGGGTTGTCCTATAGGATAACACTGGCTTCTCCAATGAGTACTTCAGGGGGTCCATGCGGCTAATGAGTTGCACTTGAAAAGACAGCATGTAATGGCGGAGCTTTTGGGTAACCCACACCAATGCCACACATGTCTTCTCTAATGCGTCGTATTTAACCTCATAGTCAGTCATCTTCTTACTCAAATAGTACATCGCATTCTCCTTTCGGGATTCTGGTAGATACTGAGCTAACATAGCTCCCATCACAGTTTCAGTGAGTGTTAAATAAAGTAGCAAAGGCTCACCTTGCCGCGGGGGAGCTAATATTTATGGGTTGCTCAAATACCTCTTAATGGTTTCAAAGGCCTCTTGGCACGCGTCATTCCACTTCGTGGGCACATCCTTTTTAAGAAGCCTAAAGATAGGCTCACAAATCATGGTCAGCTGTGCTATGAATCGACTGATAAACTGAACTTTGCCTAAGAATCCTCAAATCTCTTTTTCTGTCCTTGGTGGTTGCATCTCTGTGATGGCTTTAATCTTCCCCGGGTTGACCTCTATTCCTTTATGAGTAATCATAAATCCCAACAATTTCCCCGTAGTTACTCCGAAGGCGCACTTTTGGGGATTCAATCTCAGGTTATATTGCTTGATTCTTTGAAGGAACTTGCCTAGAGCCTCAAAATGGCCTTCTCGATCCTTAGACTTCATGATCATATCATCCACATACACCTCAACTTCCTTATGAATCATATCGTGTAGTAAGGTGGTTGTCATTCTCTGATAGGTAGAACCAGCGTTCTTTAGGCCAAAGGGCATAACTTGATAACCAAAAGTCCCCCATTGAGTGATAAAGGAGGTTTTCTCCATATCTAGAGGGGCCATCTTTATCTGATTATAACCCGAGAACCCATCCATGAAGGATAACAGAGCATGACCGGCGGTACTATCTACCAGGATATCTATGTGTGGCAACGGAAAATCATCTTTAGGGCATGTCTTGTTCAAATCTCGAAAATCTACGCACATTCTGACCTTCCCATCCTTCTTAAGCACCGGTACAATATTGGCTAACCACTCAGGGTACTCTACTACTTGGAGAAATCCAGCGTTCATCTGCTTCACTACTTCATCCTTGATCTTCAGTGCCCACTCCAGCTTCATTCTCCTCAACTTTTGCTTAACTGGCTTAACCCCTGGATTAGTGGGAATAAAGTGTTGTACTATATCGGTGTCAATCCCTGGCATATCTTTGTACGACCATGCAAATACTTCTATGTTTTCTCTCAACAATTCTACTAATTTTTCTTGTTCTTGTGGTGACAGAGTTGCCCCAATGTTAATTATCTTAGGCGATTCATTAGATCCGAAATTAACTGATATTAATTCATCCACATTAGGTCGAGCATGTTCCACTTCCCTTCGTTGCTCAAACTCAGGGGGAACATCCTCTCTAGGATCTATATTCATGCCATATATACCCATAGAAGATAAAAGAGAAAAGCTGCAAATGCAAAGAATGAAGAAAATGAATATTTTATTAATTATGAAGAAAGAAGAATAACACAAACTAAACTATCATTCGCCTCCTAATAGAGGAGGGATGATTTTATTGAAAAATGAAGAACAAAAGTCCTACTCTACAATCCTATGGAAAGAAAGTATAAAAGTCCTACAAGCTATCATCTGATGGGAGTGAATCTTCCGTGACTGAGTCTTCAATTTGAAGCTCGTACTCAAAGCTCCAGTTGGTCAATGGACTGGTGGTATCTTCAATGAGGTGGATAGGATTGGGTTTATGAATATGCTCTTCAATGCAGGCGATTTCTTTGAACATAGCCCCTATAGCGACTTCATCAATGTGGTCGACCCAGCCAAACTCTATATGCTCTTTGGCTGTGATGGTAGTTGGAGAGAGAGGAAGTAGAGTGTTGAAGAAGATTTCAAACCCAAGAACTCTAGCTTTCTGCTCTTCAAGGTAAATGGGCTCGGGGAACCCACAATAAGGAAAATCATCCCCTTCTTTGACAAAAGCCCGATTCAGAGTGGGCTGGTAAGGTTTCAAAGTGAGGTTAGAGACTCGTCCCTCTTCTTTGGCCAACTGTCTTTCTCTTCTTTTCTGTGCCATCTCTTTCCTATCAACTCTGGTACTTTGATAGCCCAATCCGAACGGATAAATTGCTGAGGGATACTTGATGGGGCCAGGCGTGCCTTGATGACGACGACCTAAGCCCATTCCTGGAAAGAAGCCCATATTTTTCATGATCTGACCTACTTGTATATTCCCATATGGACTACAGTCTAACACCATTCTTTCTTTACATCCTGGCTCAACCTCTACACATTGTATGTATTCAAAGCCTGTTAATGGTACCTCTTCAATCTCTGGCTTGATCTCGCAGATAGGTACACGGTAGGTGTGATCTCAGAATCTCCCTTCAATGTCACCACTGAGCCTTTGTAGGGGAATTTAACTTTTTTATGGAGGGAAGAAGGTACAGCCCCAATTGGATGGATCCATGGTCTACCAAGTAAAAGGTTGAAACAAGCAGGCACACCTATCACTTGGAAATTGACTTGGAACTCTACAGGCCCAATAACTAGAGATAAAGTGACCATGCCGACTACTTCCCTTCGAGTGTTATCAATATGCTCTCACAGTTTGCCCTGACGGCCTGAATTCTGACGGTTCGATGCCCAAGGAAGTGGCAGTGTTGAGGGAACATACGTTCAAGGCTGACCCATTATCTATCAAAATTGTAGGAATTCTCTTGCCATAGTATCCACCGTGACATACAAAGCTTGCAAATGATGAGGTCCTTTCTTCAGAAGGTCTGACTCTGTGAAGGATATTGACTGCCCATGCTGAACTAGACTGACTAGACTGACTAAACCCTCAGGTGTAGTGTCGATGGGAATCTAAACTTGGTTGAGTAGCCTGAGTACTGTCTGCCTGTGCTTTTGAGAAGCCATCAGAAGTCCCCAGATGGTGATATTGGCTTGAGTCTGCTTAAGCTGTTTCAGTATCTTTTCCTCTTCCTCTTGAACTTCAGTGCGTTGGGATCTTTCTAACTCTCCCAAAGGATTGTCGGATTCTAAGTTGGCAAGCTTAAAATGACGACCTCCTCTGGTGACATGGTTAACATCTTCCTCATCACTGGCCCAAATATCTGCTATCTCCTCGGGTGTGTTCATCAAATCTTCCCACTCTATGATATCAATCTCATTCTCTGACCCATCATCTATGGTAGATTCGGCAGAAGTCGAACTTGATCTGATATGTTGGGTGACCCATGGTTGCCTTGGATAGACAGTTCGGTAATGAGTTTCTCCATTCATATCGGTGATCTTAGTTGTGAAATACTTCTTGAGGATACTCTGGCTAGCTTTCTCAAAACAGATGAGGTTTGGATCTTTGGGCTCAACCTGAGCCAAAGGAATGTCTTCTTTAAGTGAGTCAGGGTCATCACCCCAACCAGAAGGAGCAATAGGTTCTTCGAATGTGGGTTTCTTCATTTTGGGGTAAAGGACATAAAAGTCGAACTTTCCACTAGGTTCCCCTAATAGGTCTACTTCGGGATCTCCAGCCTCATATCTTTTCCGCAACTCCCACTGACTAGTTCCAGTCTGGGAGAAGGCTTTCTTGGTTCTAACCTTGGGTATAATCGGTTCGCTCTTTGTTATCTTAGCTTCACAAGACTCTTCAGGGCAGATAACGTAGAAACTAAACCTCCTATTTCTTTCTTTCAACAAATCCACACAAGGATCTCTAGCTTCAAACCTTTCTTTGAGAGCCCACTGACTAGTGCTATTTTTTGATGACTGATCCACTTTGCGAGGCTTGGGAAGCCCATTCGAATTAAAACCCAGGAACGTATCTTTCTCAAACTGTCTCCATGAACGATAAAGCCCCCTTGGGCTAGTGAAGGGTTGAGGGATTTCAATCAGACCTTGATCAATGAACCCTTGTACTATATTCCGCAATGTATCACATGATTCTGTGTCATGGCTAGAAGTGGCATGGTATTGGCAGTAAAAATTTTTGGGTCTTGGCTTATACGGGGTAATGAGCCCACGGGCTTGACAGTGATGAAACATTTCAATCAAGGAAGTAGGGAATGAAAGGTGAGCGCGGATAGGCTCACAATGGACATAAGGGTCGGCATGGATAACATTGATATTTGCGGGTGGTGGGACTGCATGGGTAAGAAGTGGATTTTGGGTGACATTGGGTTGAGAAGGTGGGGAAATGGTTTTGTTGTCTATGAGGTATTGGATTTCATGGCGGAGACGGAAGCAACGGTTGGTAGTATGGCCTTTGGATTGATAGAAATTGCAATATTCATTTTCATTGTAGTTCTTGGGTAGTGGGTTGGGTGTAGGTCTGGGTTCTAGAGGTTGGAGTAAGCCTCGAGCTTTTAACTTCTCGAAGACTTTTTCCAATGGCATATAGAGCTCGGTGAATTTTCTAGATGGTTTATTTCCTAAGGAAAAGGGTTGGGTCAATGGAGCAGGTTGAGATATGGCATTGACTTCGGTAGCCTTCCCATTGATGACAGGTCGGCGGTTCTTGTAAGGATCATTGGTTCGGAGAGCTCCATCGGCTAGAGCGTCCTCCACTTGGGTACCGGCAGCGACCAGAGCTCGGAAATTTGGAAGATATTGGAAAAACATGTGCTTGTGATAAACTGGGAGCAAGTTCATCACTATCATGCGGATTTGTTCTTCTTCCTCACTGCGGTTAGCTATTTTTGAATCCTTGGCTCTCCAGCGGGTGAGGAAAGCAGAGAAAGTTTCCCTTGATTCCTGTTTAGTAGTCTCCAAATCCCTTCTAGTGACATCAACTTCTATGTTATACCGGCAATGATTGCTGAACTCAGTGCATATATCTTCCCATGTCTTCATTCTAGACTCATCCAGTGACAAAAACCATTTCAGAGCAGATCTAGCTAATGTCTCATGGAACATTTGGGCTAGCAGATCATCATCAGCCCCTCTTGGGTGTATGGCTCTCACATACATCTTCAGATGGGTCTTAGGACAACCCATTCCATCAAACTTCTCTAACTCAGGCATTCTGAAATGAGTGGGCATACGGGCTTTAGGGAACATAGATAACGACGACATGTCCACCAGATCATCAGACTTCCTAATACCTTTCAAAGCTTTTTCCAGGGCTTCCACCTTACTACTCAACAAAATAGGTTTGGTGGAAAAGAAAGCAAGGGTCTTGGGCTTGGACTCTTTATCCAGATCAACAGGCTGGACAAATTCTGCGCAAGGCCTAGTGGGCTCAACGATTGTTTTAGGACTATTGAAACATTCCTTTTCATCAACATTCTCAAACAAGGGATTAGTATGGGCTCGCACCTTATCCTCCTCTTCTTTCTGGTGAACTAACTCTTGGACCACTTTTAAGAGTGCCTTAGTCTTTTCATCAGTTGTCTTTCCATTGGTCCCAACGACGGTAGGGGTATGATCCTCGTTACTAGACATCATTGAATCGACAAGTAGACCCTTAAACAACCGACCGCTAGAATCATGACGCCAAGCCAGAATGCTGGAAAAAGGAAAAGGTTTGAATCAACTAAGAGCTTCCAGTGTGAAAAGGGATGAAAAAAGACAATCTCACATGTCTACAAAAGTATAGGCCTAAAGCCTACACATCAATCTCACTTTCTATCTTATGAAAATGAACCTAAGGCCCAAGCACGAATCTCATTCTCACAGCTCACATCTCAATCTTACCACAGGCTTATATCTTTTATTTAATGGGCCTAAAGTCCACATCTCAAACTCATAGCGGATCTAAATCTTCTATCCAAAGGACATGGGCCTAAAGCCCAGTCTCACATCTCACGTCTCATGTCTTGTGTCTCACGTCTTCTTCTAAGACTCACAAATCAATACCACTATTTGGGCAGCGTGACACTACTACAAGCCTAAGCTCATGAACCTATAGGGTACTAGCCTTCATTAGGTACCTTGACTCTTTGAGGATACATCCTTTAAGAGTTTAGGGCATTTCATAAGGTCTAGACCTGCAATCCCAGGTCCTAGTGGTTCTACACACTTCACAATCAAGGCTCAGACAAAACCGGGGGGTCAATCCGGCAGCACAACATTACAAAAGTGTGTGATCAAGCGATGTAGGGTATGTGTCCTAAAGACAGTTTACATGGACTAATGCAAAGGGTAGGCTAAGTGTCCCTTACTCGCTCGGTCCAATCGATATACCTAACCACATGTGACATCAGGAATGCCGCATGGGTCCAACAGTACGTGATTGGTCCGTTTGATATTCCCAATGGTACTTGGCAAGAAGGGTGATGGCTTTCACATACATGGAACCCAAGAATCAAAGAGACTGGGCCCAGGGCTAGGCTCATCGTTGGATTTAGCATACAACGTCCTAAACATGCAGAGTCAATGAGCACACAATGCAGAATTCAAGTCACACAATCATACAAATGCCAGTGGTTGATTTTATTAAATTAAGAATTTGAAAAGACCAAAAGTAATTAATTGGAGTTTAGCCCTCGACAACCCCAGCGGAGTCGCCAGTCTGTGAACCAGCCAACCTAGATCGGGAGGCCTCTCGTTCACTTTGAGGGGTGTTTTCTTGAGTGGATTGTGGATGATGTTTATCCGTCTCGATTTATCCTTCTCTATTATCCTTCTCTATTATCCACGTTTATCCTTCTCTATTATCCACTCAAGATTGGGTTTTTGAAAAGGGATGAGAGTTTGTAAAAAACAGGGAGTCGCCACCTTATTTTTAGGGAACAAGAAAACCACGAAAAGATTTTTATTTTCAATAAAACATTGACTCCATATTTTGGAAAAGCATGGTCTTTTGAATCAAAGTTGGATTCGGGGGCTAGGTTACGAAATGGGAAGGTTCCAAGGAACTCCTTGTAGGCACCCATTTTACCCTAATTAAAGGTCTCCTAATTACTATTGGGCTTTATCAAAATCTTATCATATCAATTCTATTTATCTAGTCAACCACAAAATATGAATAATAATATAATAATAATAATATATAGTACAAAAGTATACACAATCCTAAGGATCTTAGGAGACTAGAAGTCAACCTAAGATTGGACTTGCGCCCTATTGACTGCCTACGTACTTTACCAATTGCTTGATAAAGATCAAAGTCCACGTAGTTCGATTACCCTAGGACTCTCCTATTGTAATGAACTATATCCTTGAAGGCGTTCTACCTTATCTAAGGCTCTATCTTCGAGAGTTGGTATTTGTTTGAAATATTTCATCTTTCAAAATGGGAGTTTCATCCCAAAACAACTTCTTTAATTTTCATTTGAAAGCTCTCAAAAATAGACTCTTAAACAAGCTAAAAACCCCTCTTTAGATGTAGTTTTTACAACAAAGGGGAGTCCTAAGTGAAGCCAAGTGGCTTCCCTATCCTAGGAGTCCCTAACTACTTCCTAAAGTCATCTAAATAACCCTAAATATCAAAATAATGCATGCTGGAATTTCTGGAAAATAGATAAAAATGCACAAAAGAATATAAACAATGCATGAAAAATGGCTTAAATGCAATCTAAATTAGCTATGGGAACCTAGGCATGTTTCTAAGTTGATTTAAGCCTAAAAAATGAGTTTTAATGCACTTTTAGGTCACTTTAAACCCATGGACAGATTTGAAAGTGATCTTGAATTGTATTTAAAACCCTAAAACAATGAATAAAAAATGGTAAAAGAATGCACTAAATGCAACCTAATATGCATACTAAAACTATCATCAAAACATAGCATTTAAACACAAGGGAAGGGACTCACCTTTGCATGCTCCCTCGAACATATTTTATATATTAATCAAACATTCCAAGTAAAAAAAAAATGAACTATGATGAGAATAATATAAACTAACAACCTAATATGAACAACACCAATCCATCCTAAAAATACTAGCATATGATATATTTTGCATAAACTAACCTAACTTGATTACTAACCTAAAAGACTTAAACATGCATGAACCTAACCCTAAATAACCAATCCTAAAATCGCATGACTAAAGAAGAATAGAAGAAGAGAAATATGCATACATATTAAAAAATAAACTAGCCTATTATGCATACTAAAAGAATATGGAACCTAAACTATGCATGAACTATATCCTATGCATGTATCCTATATATATACTAAGGAAATAAAAAGCCTAACTTAGCATGATTAAAGAAGAAGAAGAAGAAGAAGAAAACAAAACTACAAGCTACTAACCTCTTTCCTTGCCTCCTTGCTCCAAGCCTTCTCTTCAAGCTCCAAGCCTTCTCCTCAAGCTCCAAGGACTCCAAGGACCTCAAGGACTTTAAAAATTAAGCTAGAGTGCTATGGGGGAAGCTTGTGCAATTGCTCAAGCCTCTACTCTCCAAGCTAGCTCTCTAAAGCTTTTTCTGTGTGTTGAAACTGATTTCAGGGCCCTCTATTTATAGGGAGGCCTGAGTTTGATCAATGGCTGAGTTTGAATCCCTTAGGAATGATCCAAGGGCTCTAAACCGGTCTTCCAAGGTGTTTTAACTAATCCAAAGTCCCCATGGCCGAACTGGACACATGGCAGGGCTTTGAAGAGTCCCGGACAGAAAAATCACTCAAAACTAGCAATTATTGGCTAAGAGGATCGACGACCATCCACCTTGGGACGGCTGGCCGTCCCTCTAGGACGGTTGGCCGTCCCTTGGTGGACGGCCATCGATCTTCCATCCCCAAATTTTCCCTATATGGGCCTATCTCAACCCGTTTCGACCCGGTTTCGGCTTTTTTCGGCTTTTCGGGCCCGTTT
>JAESVK010034216.1:0-20761 GCA_017140935.1 Hamamelis virginiana | reverse complement strand
AGGTTTGTAGGGTACCCAAAAGAGTCTTTGGGATACTACTTCTATCACACTAGCGAAGAGAAAGTCTTTGTTAGTAAATTTGTTGTCTTTCTTGAAAGAGATTTCATACAAGAAGGAGGTAAAGGTCAGTTGAAAGATCTCGAGGAATTATCCGAGACTACGCAAACCAACACTGATACCACACCTACCCCTGTTGAGGCAGTTCCTACTGTTACACCACCACTTCGTAGATCTGGTAGAATATTTTCTCCTCCTGTGAGATATGGGTATCTCCATGATTTTAGTGAGGAATTGTTACTTGGCGACAAGGAACATCCAGATGATCTTACCACTTATGAAGGAGCGATGTTGGACATCGACTCGAGAAGATGGCAAGAGGCCATGCAATCTGAAATGGATTCAATGTATTCCAATGAAGTCTGGACTTTAGTAAATCCACCTGAAGGTATAGTACTTATAGGCTGTAAATGGATTTACAAGAGGAAGATAGGCTCAGATGGAAAGGTAGAGACCTACAAAGCTAGGCTAGTGGCAAAAGGGTATAATCAGAAACAATGTGTTGATTATGAGGATACTTTTTCGCCGGTAGCCATGCTGAAATCCATTAGGATCTTGCTAGCTATAGCAGCATACTATGACTATGAGATATGTCAAATGGATGTAAAGACCGCCTTCCTAAATGGAAACATTGAGGAAGATCTTTATATGGAACAGCCTAAGGGCTTTATATCCAGTGGTGAGGACCACAAGGTATCCAAACTACAGCGGTCTATTTATGGACTAAAGCAAGCTTCTCGAAGCTGGAACATCCGATTCAACGAAGCAGTCAAATCGTTTGGCTTTATTCAGAGTATGGATGAACCATGTGTGTATAAGAAGGTTAGTGGGAGTACAGTCACTTTTCTTGTCCTATATGTGGACGATATCCTTATCATTGGGAATGATACGGGAATGATTTCATCTATAAAGCTTTGGCTTTCTAGTAACTTCTCCATGAAGGATTTGGGAGAAGCGACCAATATACTAGGTATAAAGATCTATAGAGATAGATCTAAGAGGTTGTTTGGTCTCTCACAATCCATGTACATAGATAAGATACTGAAGAGGCTCAGTATGGAGAATTCCAAAAAGGGGTTTGCTTCCCTTTAGACATGGAATTCATCTCTCCAAGGATATGTCTCCAAAGACAGATCAGGAGAGAGAGCATATGAGTAAGATCCCTTATGCATCTGCTGTGGGGAGTTTTATGTATGCTATGCTATGTACTAGACCTGATATTAGTCATGTTGTAAGCGTTGTCAGCAGATATCAATCTAACCCAGGTGAGGCACACTGGGTAGCAGTCAAGGGTATCCTTAAGTACTTGAGAAGAACTATGGATTTATTTCTTGTCTATGGAGGAAATGAGCTTAAAGTAGATGGTTTCACTGACTCTGATTTTCAGTCAGACATAGATGATAGAAAGTCTACATCTGGATATTTGTTCATCTTAAATGGTGGAGTGTTTAGTTGGAAGAACTGTAAGCAGTTACAGTGGATTCCACTACAGAGGTTGAGTATGTAGCCACCTCAGAAGCGAAGCTGTTTGGAGAATATTGAATCGTTCAATATTATAATCTTATGTCTCATCAGAAGTCCAAGCACATTGAAAAGCGCTTCAATATGATTTGAGAAATAATGAATAGAGGAGATATCAGTATGCAAAGAGTAGCATCTGAGGATAACACCGCAGACCCACTTACCAAGGCTCTTACTCTGAAGACCTTGGAGCAACATCTTGAGAAGATGGGTATGAGATACATCACTAACTAGGTTTAGTGCAAGTGGGAGATTGTTAGAAGTGTGCCCTAAAACCAATTAGTAGGTTGTTATTAGGGAACTTTAATTTCATTTATGTTATTGTATGAATCTTATTCATCTATAAAATGGCTTTTATATTATCATGTATGTAACGCCCCAACCTAACATCCATACCGACCCTTCCGGATAGGTCGACACGTGTCAAGATAGAGGTACAACCTGTTCTGCTCATTCGTATTTCCACATGAGATATAAGAAATAAATATATATAACAAAATGAAATGACATGTCCATACATTATGACCCATTCGTCAAATATAATACAATTAGGAAATCAAATATATTGCCAACATCCCTGGCAAATGAGACGTATCATAGATCAAAAGTATTCTAAATAACTGAATATAGCTTACTAAATTTCTCATGAAATATGTAAGACCAAAGCAGGTAATATCTATGCAGCTATCCACCATTTCCAAAGCAGCGAAATATGAAAACCAAACATGTACCCCGAGTCAACCTGAAATGTACTGCAATAAAGCAGGGGTGAGCGTCAACGTGCTCAGTTGGGATAATATAACCTCTACACATCAATAACAACATTTTGATACATGGAATATTCATAAAGATTTCATATTTCCAAAGCTCAGAGGTTTTAATAAATCAGTTCAAAAACAGTGTTTAAAAGCTGTGTGGACTTTCAGTGAAAAACTATATCCTCCAATGTCGAATCCAGTAACCAGAAAACCAGTAACCAGTAACCAGGCATATGTCTCGCATGCGGAATGCCCCATCGCATGTGGACAATAGCCAAATAACGTCCTAGTCCATAGCATGGCACTATACGTCACCGCGCAAGGTCCATAGTATACCCATCGGTATGGAGTTCGGCCAGATTTGGCATATGCGTCACTTCGTTAGGTCCCTAGCATATCCAAAACTTGGACTGAATTGTATTATAGGGCTGTTGATTCTAGGCTAACAAGCCTTTAGCTCAACCGGGCTACTACTAAACCAGGCCGGGGACCGTAGTCACAGCCGCACCCAAAAATATAATCGAAAGGGGCCATGGGCCCCAAACCCCCAATGATACAATTCAGTCCACAATAATATATATAATAATGCATGTCCTAAAAATATATAACTAATCATATGCCATGTCCACCGAGATGAGGCCAAGACCGAAGACAGGTCGAAACACCGCCAACATCCTCGCGTGGTAAAATCTCATATCAAGAACCAGGATCCATCACATGGCATCCAGAATATACCGTAACCAGAAACCCTTATACCGGCATTTCCATTTGAATACAAATATTTCCAAAGCTCGATTTCAAATCGATATATAAGACATATTTCCAAAACCATATTTAGAAACCAAGGAATGATAATAGTTCAAAGGTATATCAAACCACTTTCTTAAATCATAAAGACATTTGCGAGAATGGGCTTTCTTAAAATAACATCCACATGTATCATTTGTAAAACCATTTAGTTATAGCTCAATCATCCTTAATTCATAAAACATTTGGTGGATAAGTATCATCTCCACATTTGAAACAGTTAACAATTTATAAGGCATTAGCACGCAAAACCTTTCATATAGTTCATAAACATGCCACACAAATTCTATGGTTCACAAAACAGGTATATTCCATGTATTTGATTTGACAGTTCAATAAGAAACAAGGTCCATCGGCATTTATAAATCATATCATTTAAATCAAGATTTACAGTTCAAATGGGTAAACAGGGTTCTCTAGCCATCATAAGCCATGTCATTTGAAATCAGAGTTTATAATCCATATTGTTCTCGTAACAGTTATAAGGTAAGGGTCCAGGTTTGCAACCATATGTGAATCATATCGTTCAATGAACGTTTAAAAATACGTAGAGTTCTCATAACAGTTATAAAACAAATATATCATTACTAACAGTAAAAGGTTACTTATCCCTACCTCAAAGCAATTGTGTTTTCCAACCGTTGTGGCTCCACGAGCCTCCTAATGCAATGCCTGATGCACCCGATGCAAGTGGTCCTCCAAGGGACCCAATCAACACTGAGAAACAAACAAACAGACAAAGCAAAAAGAGAGAATCAAACTTAAGCACAAAGGATTCTAAGATCCCCAAAGCAAACCAACCTAATCCTAAAAGTCATTCACTCTTGAATCTTGAAGGTCAAAAACCCCAAAAATGCTATCCTAAAGGTCTAACAATTTCAAAGCACAAATATACACAAGGCGAACCCAATGGTGTCTAATCCAAGACACACACAACTCCACACTAAAGAAAACCATAAGAAAACTAAATCAAAAGCCTTAGGACTTTCAAGACATGTTCTCGAGAATGCCAAGATATTATATATAGAATTTAATGTCCAAAATGTCCAGAGGTTTAAGAGATATAAGCCAAAGAACAGGAAAGGTATGATAAAGGGCAAATCTGGTATTTAAAAATATTTATCTTTCCAAACATAAACTGACCAACACATTATCATATTTATAAACTAGACTTCATAAGTTTTTCGAGCATATAAAGATCGTTCAAAACGGACATCAGATGAAAAAGATATGCGCGTTTAAAGTTTAGGTTGGAAATTAGGCCCTTCCAAAACAGTTTTGCTATTTAAACCATATATTCTAGCTCAGTTATCGAAAATTAATAAACTTTAGTGTTCTGAAAAGACGACTCGAAGATCTACGATTTATCTTTAATAGCCAAAGTCCAAATCCAACATTTGCGAGGCCAAAATCATCAATTTCAGTAACCTACTAGGTTTGGGCGAGAATATTTCCACTGAAAAACAATTTTCGGGAAAATGGGCATAAATATTTGTACAAAATTTCAAATGAGGTAAGGTTGGATTCGTTGAAAATCTAATTCAAATACCTACAACTTTTATGAAGAAAGTTTAGCCCAAAAATGTTTATAACAGCGTCGAAAATGTACGGACAGAACACTCTGTTCTGTCTTTTTTTTTTTATCAAAAACTGCTATGAACAAATACAAACAATTCCCTATCAAACCATTTCAAATCAGTTTTATACCAACTCTGCAACAGCTTTCCAATCTCTTCTAATCAACTCAAAACATGATTTAAACTTACTAAAACCATGAATATATTTTCCAGAAACTCAGATTCATCCTTAAACAAAGTAAATCAACTTTGAATCACCCTCAAGACTCGAGTTGAAGCTCACGCTGTGCAGCCATGGCTGCTGCTTGCAGCAACCTTCAATCCAGTCCAACAAAACTCAACATAAATCATTTCTACAGTTGGTTTGACACAAATAATCCTCTCAAAAATGAACATAACACAAGCAAAGTAAAATCATCTCTTATTTGTTTATCAGATTTGAAAAGAGTAGCATAAACATCAAGAAATCATGACATGCAAAGCCCGAAAATACATGCCCAAAACAGGGACTCCACACACAAGGTATTTAACTCCAAAAATCCCACATCACAGCCATTGATTTACACACTAGTGACCTCAAAGCACAATACAGTAACCCATATTACAAAATCTCATCATTTATGTCTTGAAAACCCCCTTTTTCACCATTCGATCTTCCCAAAAACCAGACATGCAAAGGGAAAAGATGATAAATTACATATGCAAGCTAACTCAACTTTCAACTTCCCCAAATCAGAAAATGCAAAGAGAGGAAGAGGAGGAAACCAACATACGAAGAACGGAACTCACCTAAGTCTCGGCAAAACTGAAAAATCAGCAGCTTCTCCAGCGAGTTTCCTGCCTATCAATCTGGAAATGCCACCACCCTCTCAGCAGAACACTCTCACGGCTCCCTCTCAGCTACTCTCTCTCTCTCTCACTCTCAGGGTTCTAAACTCTAGAAAACCATGGCTGAAATGAGTAGCAGCCCATGGTTTCTAAATAAAAATAAAAGGACCAAAATGCAATTTATGAAAAATCCAATTTCTTGAATTTAAAAGTTACCCTTATGCTTATACAAAACTTCAAAAAAAAAATCTCCCCCAACTTTTATAAAATTTTAAAATATAAAATCTCTTAATTAACGAAATACCCCAAATTTTATAGATAATATCAAAAATAAGCATTTAAAATTTTTGGGTTATCACAATGTAAACTTGTGTTATTTATAACTGTTCATGATAATGTCCTTGAATAGCATGATAGAGAATTGTATCTCAAGTGTTGAGATAGAGAGACATATGATTCTCAAGAACATCTATTCTAGATATGTTCCTGATCATAGGTTTATTTATTTGGGCGATAATAAACCGTTAAGATTATACTAGCTCCAATGGGAGGATGGTGAGTCTCAAGCCATCTGTGTAGAGACACTATAGTAAACCTGTGGGTGCTTGTTAGAGAACAAGTACACTGAACATGACCAATATGAGTACAGCTTATGGAGATGTATTTGAATGTCAAAAGCTGCTAATGTGTATAGTCACATTTGTAATCCTCATACCTGAGACACCACTGGTTATCTTATGTATGAATTACTAGAGTTTGATAGTATCTTGTACACCCTTAATCATGAGGATGTAATCGGTACTCATTGGCTTTAGTAAGTTGTATATGAAGATAGGTGAGTGTGCAATAGGGGATCACCACCCTTAATATCAAAGGGAGAATGTCACAGTTAATTCACAAATAATAACTCAATGAAGTCTTTGGCCAAAGCAGAAGGTAACCAAGGAAAAGAGTTTTCATGGGTTAACCTAATTGAGTTTATATTTTGGTGAATGGCTAACACAAGATTAAGTTAGGGTTTGACATGAATCCATACCCGAATAACTTAATCGTGACATTGTTTGGTGAAGGATTATTTATTACACAAAGGGTTCATTTATATTCGTATATTCACCCACACCTAGGGCACGTCATGATATGTTGCTAGATGTCACTCATGACTAGTGTAGGCCTAATGATAAGTGTTATCATTGAGGGCAAAATTGGAATAGTTTCAATTGAACCAAAAATAGAAAGTTTCTATTTTGGGAAACATGCGATGTTCCTGAGCCACTACTAGGTTGGGGTGAACCCAATGGGTCACACACATTAAAGCTTAAGTGATCTTCTTGAATTTGTGAGAGGGGATATTCTAATTTGTGTATGAGTTTAATCCTTATTATTAAGGGTTAATAATTAAAAGGATTAAGGATTAAGGATACACTAAACTAGGATAAACCTATTCTTATATGGTGTTTGGTCATGCTAGCACTAGTAACCAAACATCATTGAAAGAGGAGAGAGTCTATAAATAAGAGGGACAGGCCTAGGGTTTCATAATCCAACTCATCAAAGTGAGCCTCTCTCTCTCATTGCCGCCACTCTCTCTCTCTCCCTCTCAAGCTTGCATTCTCTTCAAGAGTTATGGAGATCAAGGAGTTCAAGGAGTCTTAGGCTCGTGTGGACTTCATTGGAGGCTTCCATATTTTTGGAGCTCGAGGTTTCGCGAGGATTCACGGCAAGGATTGGAGGATAGCATCTACAAAGGAACACAAGTAAGCTTTAATTAATGTTTAATTAATTGTTTTGATTCGCTTTTATAGTTTGAGTTCGATTCTTGGATGAATATCAATGGGAAATTTTTATTGTTTACATTCCGCTGCGTTCCCATGGCGTATTCTTTCAGTTATTCAGTTGCCCGTGTGCCTCATACACCTCCTTCTTCTATGAGACATGCTGATAAATTGACAGGCTATGCCTTAGCAGACGCCATGGCTGGTGTATTTGTGGATGCTTTCCATCGTCCGCATGAGGATTATCGTACATTTTGTCAGCACTATCTAATGCGTCCACTTGTATCGGGATTTCCACCTGCTGAGGTATCAAACTTTCTCTTGACAGCCTTGCCTCTTTTCTATACATTATTCTTCATATCTCTTTATTCGGTAGGGTCGTCGAACCCGAGGTCATGCTTCTCATCCTACAGCTAATGCAGCTCTTAGTGAGGGCGAGTCTTCAACTTCTGCTCCTTCTTTGCCACCTGTCCCTTGGCAGGTGCAAGTCATTGAGGATGGTAGCTTTGTTCAAAGATCGATCACTCGAGTGCCTTATAATGAATATCCACACATTGATCCTTCTTACACTTCGGTAATTATCATATTTTTACCCTTTGTCATATGTGGTTTTCTCTTTCCTAACATTTTGAATCTTTCGACCTTTCAGGTGCCTGTACCATATGTTGAGGAGTGGTTGGTATACAGTGCATCATTGACTAGGGAACTTCAAAGCATGAATCTTGATGCACACAACGCGAACATAGCTACACAGGTAATTCTCTCTCTACTCTTTCAATCACTAGTGATCTTATCCTTCACCAATCTCACCTAAGCTTTGTTTTCACAGGAGCGCCATGGATCAAGAGAGGATCACAAGGCATCAGGTTCACGGAGAACGAGGAAATCATCCCGACAGAGATGATTTTGTACTATTAGGCCTATAGGAGGCCTGCTTAGGGTTTTCTATGTAATTCTATCTCTATGTATGCACTAAAAACCCTGAGTGGCATGTAATTTTATCCTAATGAGAATACAAATATGTTTCAATCGCTTTTTTGGTTCAATTTTAACTCGAAAATGGGTCAAAATTGACGAAAATTGAGCGAAAAGTCAAACCGGATGTCAAAAAGTCTCGAAAAAATCAAAATTAGGCAAAATTTGAGATCAGGGATGGATGACCATCCTTCCATGGACGATTGGCCGTCCCTAAGGGACGGTTGGCCGTCCTTTGGAGGATGGTCATCGACCCTGGTTCACCTTTTTTGATTATTTTGACACTTTTTAACTTCTTGAATGTTCTAGTTCGCTTCTAGAATGTTCTAGTTCGCTTCTAACTTGATTCTTTTGCCAAAAAGCTATAAAAACACATTTATAGGCTCATTTTCATTACCCTAAACACAATGGAAGCTCTCAAGTTGATTATCAACCTATTCATAACAAGAATGCGTGCAGAAGATAAGAGGGTGTTCGAACGATTCGGCTTGTCTTCATGGTTCTTTCTCTGTCATGTGAAGCTTGAAGACAAACTTCTCAACTCTGTGATCCATTTCTGGGACTCTGATCTTCATGTGTTTCACTTTAATTATGAAGAGGTATGTCCTTTATTTGAAGAGTTTTGTGCCTTGATGAATATTTCTATTAATGGTCCTTTCATCTTTCCTACCATTCGTCGAGGTTATTTCCAAACCTTTTCTTCTCTCTTTGAACTCTCACCTAGGGAAGCTTCTTCATATATCCATGAAAACTCCATTGATCTTCTCAAACTAGCTTCATTTTTCTTGAGGGAATGGGGAAAACCACTAGCTCTTCATAGGCCTACCCAGTACGCACTCGCCTTATGCATAGTGGGTTGTTTTCTTGTTTCGAATGGAACCATTTTCATACCCATTGAAACATGTGAACTCATTCTGCCATTGTCAAAGTCTTATAACATCATCCCTTTGGTGCTAGCTGAAACTCTAAATGGGCTTGACCACTTCCACTCCAACTCTGCTTCTTGCATTAGGGGTAGCCCCATTCTTCTTCAGATGTGGTTGGTTGAGAGACTCAAGCTGATTACTCCTCTCGATGGGCCCAAACACTTGTCCCATACCTATTGTTCGCGTAAGCTTTTGTTTCTTGAGCATCGCTCGATTCAGGATATGATTATCTTCTTCTCTTCTCTGACTTGGGAAGATATTCAGTGGCATGTGTCCATATGGGATTGTGGTGAAGAGTATGTACTACATACTTCGGGATGTTGTCAAGTGAAGCTTATGGGCCTAAAGCATACATCATTTTACTGGGCTTCTCGAGTGCTTCGCCAGAGGGCCGTGCTTAAGTCAATCTCCATCTCAAAGGGCATATTCATGGGGTTGAGGCGGCTACTACTTCTTTGGTATCTTGGGCTATGAAGAAATAGGCTTCAGGTTTATGTATGAGTCAGGTAGGAGATCGCAATGGGCTTTTTAGGCTTGATGGGGAGTATAGGGCTTGTAAACAAGACTTGGGTTTGAAGGTGCAGGCTATGAAGGATAAGGTTCAAAGCCTCGTTTATGGTTCTCGAGTTGCCGCTCAGTCGACAGGTTCATCACTTCCATCAGATGCGTCACGAGTTAAGAGAAATAGAGAAGATGAGAATGAAGCCCAAGCCCGCGGAACGAGAAGGGCTTAGAGTAGATTAGGGATTATATATTTTACTTTTCAAAGCAATGTAAGATTTGAAGAAAGTAGGAATTATGAGTACACATGGCATGTAATAGATCTTTAAAAGGTTTCTACCCTTTATGGATGAATAAATATCAATTTTATTAAAATCTCAACAAATAATCTTTTAATAATTACAATTGAACAAAACTCTTGGTGTTTTTACAAGAAATAGACCGCACCCAAAGTAACTTTATGGGCTGCCTACGTATCCCCGTCCTTGATGCAATGCTTTATCATTTTTCTCTAACTCTTTGTGATATTTGGGGAATCAGGTCTTCGTAGTTCATGAATCAAATTGAAGAAGTCCATTTTTATTTATTTATTTGCTCTAACTTTTGCCTAAGCAGTCTTTTTAGGTTTTCTACTTAGCGAGCTTGCATTTTTTTATTTTTATTTTATTATTTTTTTGAATACCCTAACTTTTGCCTAGGCAGCCCTTTCGGGTTTTCTACCTAGTGGGCTCTTTTTTTTTTTATTCTTATATGTGGTACTTCTTCAATTGATCCAAATTGGTAGGTTGAGAGAATTCATTCCCGTCAATGTCTGCAATCTTTACGGCTCCGCCTGACAATATTTCTCTGATGATGTAAGGGCCTACCCATGTGGGCTTGAACTTTCCTCGCGGGTCATGGATCGGTGCTCGGATATCTTTCAGTACCAGATTTCCTTTCTTCAAACCTCTGTGCTTCACTTTTTTGCCAAACGCCTTGGTTATTCTTCTTTGATACCCCTGAATGTGATACAGTGCCCTCAATTGCCTTTCATCCAGTAGAGCTAACTCTTCATACCGGTTCTTTACCCATTCTACCTCTGCCAGTTGACTCTCCATGGCAATTCTTAATGATGGGACTTCTAATTCTATAGGCAATATAGCTTCCATCCCATATACGAGCGAAAAAGGTGTAGCCCCAGTCGATGATCTAATGGAAGTACGATATCCCCACAGTGCTAGTGGTAATTTCTCATGCCAGTCATTGTAAGTGTCGGTGGTCTTTTTCAAGATCGATTTGAGATTCTTGTTTACTGCTTCAATAGCCCCATTCGTCTGTGGTCTATAAGGAGATGAGCGGTAATGCTTGATACTATACTTTTGTAGGAGCGCTTCGGTTTCTTTTCAGAAATGCTGTCCATTATCAGAGATGAACTCGTGGGGCACTCCATATCGATAGATGATATTATTCTGTATGAACTTTGCTACTTGCTTAGCATTCAATGTCTTGTAAGATGCAGCTTCTACCCATTTGGTGAAATAATCTATGGCGACCAGGATGTATTCGTGCCCATTTGATGCTGCAGGGGTTACCTTGCCAATGATGTCAATGCCCCATGTTGCAAATGGCCATGGTGAAGACATGGTAGTAAGTGGCATCGAGGGTTGATGTTTTCCACTTGCAAACACTTGACATTTATGACACTTCTTGATAAGTAGATGGCAATCCCTCTCCATGGTTGACCAATAATACCCTAGTCTCACGATCTTCTTAGCTAGCATGTATCCATTCATATGCGGAGCCCCAGCCCCTTCATGCACTTCCAACACTATTCTTTCAGCTTCTTGTTCATTGACGCATAACAGATGCACTCCGTCGTGTGATTTCCGATACAGCTTCCCCCCACACAGAATATACTGATTGGCTAACCTTCTTATGGTTTTTCTGTCCACGGATGACGCCTCTTTCGGATATTCTCCTTTTTCTACAAACTGTTGGATGTCGTAGTACCACGGTTTTCCATCATTCGACTCTCTTTCTTGGATAATACAACAGTAGGCCGGTTTTTCTCGTGACTCAATAATGAGAGGAGTTACACCTCCATCTTTAGGGATATCTACCATAGATGCTAGAGTGGCTAAGGCATCTGCAAACTTATTCTTTAACCTAGACAGATAAAAGAAATCGATTCAACGGAATTCTTTCACCAAAGTCTCTTAGTACTCATGGTAGGGTAACAACTTCTTATCCCGAGTCTTCCACTCTCCTCTAGTCTGACATATGATCAAGGCGGAATCCCCATATACTTCTAATTCTTTCACACCCAATTCTAAGGCAGCTTCCAATGCTAGGATACAGGCTTCATATTCGGCTATGTTATTAGTAGCATCAAAGGATAACCTGACAGATAATGGTATCAAGTTATTCTCCGATGTGACTAACAACACGCCTATTTCACATCCTCTCTTATTATAAGCCCCATCGAAGAAAACTTTCCAAGGCTCTTTACTTACTTCTAGAATCTCTTCATCGGGAAACTGGTATTCAGACGGTCTTTCTACTGACGATGGATGATCTGCTAAAAACCTCTGCCACTGCTCTCCCTTTCACTGATTTCTGCACCACATATTGAATGTCGAACTCTGATAATAGCAATAACCAACGGGCTGTCCTATAGATAACACCGGCTTCTCCAATAAGTATTTCAGGGAGTCCATGCGACTAATGAGTTGCACTTGAAAAGACAGCATGTAATGGCGGAGCTTTTGGGCAACCCACACCAATGCCACACGTGTTTTCTCTAATGCGTCATATTTAACCTCATAGTCAGTCATCTTCTTACTCAAATAGTACACCACATTCTCCTTCCGAGATTCTAGGATACTGAGCTAACATAGCTCCTATCGCAGTTTCAGTGAGTGCTAGATAAAGTAACAAAGGCTCACCTAGCCATGGGGGAACTAATATTGGTGGATTGCTCAAGTACCTCTTGATGGTTTCAAAGGCCTCTTGGCACGCGTTATTCCACTTTGTGGGCACATCCTTCTTAAGAAGCTTAAAGATAGGCTCACAAATCATGGTCAGCTGTGCTATAAATCGACTGATGAACTGAACTTTGCCTAAGAATCCTCGAATCTCTTTTTCTGTCTTTGGCGGCTGCATCTCCGTGATGGCTTTAATCTTCCCCGGGCCAACCTCTATTCCTTTATGAGTGATCATAAATCCTAGCAATTTCCCCGCAGTTACTCCAAAGGCGCACTTTTGAGGATTCAATCTCAGATTAAATTGCTTAATTTTTTGAAGGAACTTACTTAGAGCTTCGAAATGGTCTACTCGATCCTTAGACTTCACGATCATATCATCCACATACACCTCAACTTCCTTATGAATCATATCATGCAATAAGTTGGTTGCCATTCTCTGATAGGTAGAACCAGCGTTCTTTAGGCCAAAGGGCATAACTCGATAACAGAAAGTCCCCCATTGAGTAATGAAAGAGGTTTTCTCCATATCTATAGGGGCCATCTTTATCTGGTTATAACCTGAGAACCCGTCCATGAAGGATAACAGAGCATAACCGGCGGTACTATCTACCATGATATCTATGTGTGGCAACGAAAAATCATCTTTAGGGCACGCCTTGTTTAAATCCCGAAAGTCTACGCACATTCTAACATTCCCATCCTTCTTAGGTACCGGCACAATGTTAGCTAACCACTTGGGGTATTCCACTACTTGGAGAAATCCAGCGTTCATTTGTTTTACTACTTCATCATTGATTTTCAGTGCCCACTCTGGCTTCATTCTTCTCAACTTCTGCTTAATTGGCTTAACCCCCGGATTAGTAGGGATAAAGTGTTGTACTATGTCGGTGTCTATTCCTGGCATATCCTTGTACGACCATGCAAAAAATTCTATGTTTTCTTTCAGCAATCCTACCAACTTTTCTTGTTCTTGTGGTGACAGAGTTGCCCCAATGTTAATTATTTTAGGCGATTCATCAGATCCTAAATTAACTGATTTTAATTCATCCACATTGGGTCGAGCATGTTCCATTTCCCTTCGTTGTTCAAACTCAGGGGGAACACCTTCTCTAGGATCTATATTCATGCCATATATACTCATAGAAGATAGAAGAGATAAGCTGCAAATGCAAAGAATGAAGAAAAATGAATACTTTATTAATCGTGAAGAAAGTGGGATAACAAAACTAAGCTATCATTCGCCTCCTAACAGAAGAGGGATGATTTTATTGAAAAGAAGGAAAAACGAAAGTCCTATTCTAAAATCCTATAGAAAGAAAGTATAGAAATCCTACAAGCTATCATCTGATGGTAGTGAATCTTCCATGACTGAGTCTTCAACTCGAGGCTCATACTCAAGGCTCCAGTTGGTCAATGGATTGGAGGTTTCTTCAATGAGGTGAATAAGATCGTGTTTGCGAACATGCTCTTCGATGCAGGCGATCTTTTTGAACATAGCCCCTATGGCGACTTCATCCATATGGTCGACCCAGTCAAACTCTGCATGCTTTTCGGCTGTGATGGTAGTTGGAGAGAGAGGTAATGATGTGTTGAAGAAGATTTCGAACCCAGGAACTCTAGCTTTTTTATCTTCAAGGTAAATGGGCTCGGGGAACCCACAATAATGGAAATCATCCCCTTCTTTGACAAAAGTCCCATTTAGAGTGGGTCGGTAAGGTTTCAGAGTGAGGTTAGGGACTCGTCCTTCTTCTTTAGCTAACTGTCTTTCTCTTCTTTTCTGTGCCATCTCTTTTCTGTCAACTTTGGTACTTTGATAACCCAATCCGAAAGGGTAGATTGCTGAGGGGTACTCGATAGAATCAGGCGTGCCTTGATGACGACGACCTAAGCCCATTCTTGGAAAGAAGCCCATATTCTTCATGATCTGACCCACTTGCATGTTCCCATATGGACTACAGTCTAGCACCATCTTCTCTTTACATCCTGGTTCAACCTCTACACACTGTATGTGTTCAAAACCTGTCCATGGTACTTCTTCGATCTCTGGCTTGATCTCACAGATAGGTACACGGGTAGGAGTGATCTCAGAATCTCCTTTCAATGTCACTACTGAACCTTTGTAGGGGAACTTAACCTTCTGATGGAGGGAAGAAGGCACAGCCCCTATTGGATGAATCCAAGGTCTACCAAGTAGAAGATTGAAATAGGCAGGCACGTCTAGTACTTGGAAATCGACTTGGAATTCTACAGGCCCAATAGTTAGAGATAATGTGACCATGCCCACTACTTCTCTTCGGGTGTTATCATATGCTCTCACAGTCTGCCCTGACGGTTTGAATTCTGACGGTTCGATGCCCAAGGAAGTGGCGGTGCTGAGAGGACATACGTTTAAGGCTGACCCATTATCTATCAATACTGTAGGAATTCTCTTGCCCATAGTATCCACCGTGACATACAAAGCTTGCAAATGATGAGGTCCTTTCTTTGGAAGGTCTGACTCTGTGAAGGATATTGACTGTCCATGCTGAACTGGACTGACCAGACTGACTAAACCCTTAGGTGAAGTATCGATGAGGATCTTAACCTGGTTGAGTAGCCTGAGTACTGTCTACCTGTGCTTTTGAGAAGCCATTAACAGTCCCCAGATGGTGATGTTGGCTTGAGTACACTTAAGCTGTTTCAGTATCTCTTCCTCTTCCTCTTGAACTTCAGTACGTTGAGATCTTTCTAACTCTCCCAAAGGATTGTCGGATTCCAAGTTGGCGGGCTTGAAATGATGACCTCCTCTAGTGACATGGTTAACATCTTCCTCATCACTAGCCCAAATATCTGCTATCTCCTCGGGTGTGTTCATCAAATCTTCCCACTCTATGATATCAATTTCATTCTCTGACCCATCATCTATGGTAGACTCAGCAGAAGTCGAACTTGATCCGAAATACTGGGTGACCCATGGTTGCTTTGGATAGACGGTTCGGTGATGGGTGTTCCCATTCATATGGATGACCTTGGTTGTGAAATACTTCTTGAGAATACTCTGGCTAGCTTTCTCAAAACAAATGAGGTTTGGATTTTCGGGTTCAACCCGAGCCACAGGAACGTCTTCTTTAAGTGAGTCAGGGTCATCACCCCAACCAGAAGGAGCAATGGGTTTTTCAGAGATGGATTTTTCAAATGTGGGCTTCTCCATCTTAGGGTAAAGGACATAGAAGTCAAACTTCCCACTAGGTTCCCCTAACAGGCCTACCTCGGGATCTCCGGCCTCATATCTTTTTCGTAACTCCCACTGACTAGTTCCAGTTTTGGAAAAGGCTTTCTTGGTTCCAACCTTAGGTCTAATGGGTTCGCTCTTTGTTACCTTAGCTTCACAAGACTTTTCAGGGCAGAGAACGTAGAAACTAAACCTACCCTTTCTTTTTGTCAATAAATCCACATAAGGATCTCTAGCTTCAAATCTTTCTTTGAGAGCCCACTGACTAGTACTATTCTTTAGCGACTGACCCACTTTGTGAGGCTCGGGAATCCCATTCGAACTAAAACCCAGGAATGTATCTTTCTCAAACTGTCTCCATGAACGATAGAGCCCCTTTGGGCTAGTGAAGGGTTGAGGGATTTCAATCAAACCTTGATCAATGAACCCTTGTACTATATTCTGCAATGTATCACAAGATTCCGTGTTGTGGCTAGAAGTGGCATGGTATAAGCAGTAAAGCTTTTTGGGTTTTGGCTTGTACGAGGTGATGAGCCCACGGGCTTGACAGTGATGAAACATTTCAGTTATGGAAGTAGGGAATGAAGGGTGAGGGCGGATAGGTTCACAGTGGACATAAGGGTCGGCATGGATAACATTGATATTTGCTGGTGGTGGGACTGCATGGGTAGGAAGTGGATTTTGGGTGACATTGGGTTGAGAAGGTGGGGAAATGGTTTTACTGTCTATGAGGTCTTGGATTTCATGGCGGAGACGGAAGCAACGGTTGGTAACATGGCATTTGGATTGATGGAAATGGCAGTACTCATTTTCATTGTAGTTCTTAGGTAATGGGTTGGGGTAGGTCTGGGTTCCAGAGGTTGAAGCAAGCCTCGAGCTTTTAATTTCTCGAAGACTTTTTCCAATGGCATATAGAGCTCGGTGAATTTTCTGGATGGTTTATTTCCTAGGGAAAAGGGTTGGGTAATGGAGTAGGCTGAGATATGGCATTGACTTCGGTAGCCTTCCCATTGATGACAGGTCGGCGGTTCTTGTAGGGTTCATCAGTTCGAAGAGCTCCATCAGCTAGAGCGTCCTCCACTTGGGTACCAGCAGCGACTAGAGCTCGGAAATTTGGAAGATACTGGAAAAACATGTGCTTGTGATACACTGGGAGCAAGTTCTTCACTATCATGCGGATTTGTTCTTCTTCCTCAGGGCGGTTAGCCATTTTAGAAGCCTTGGCTCTCCAGCGGGTGAGGAAAGCAGAGAAAGTTTCTTTTAATTCTTGCTTTGTAGTCTCCAAGTCCCTTCTAGTGACATCAACTCCTGTGTTATACCTGTAATAATTGCTGAACTCAGTGCATATATCTTTCCATGTCTTCATTCTAGACTCATCTAGTGACAAAAACCATTTCAGAGCGGATCCAGCCAGTATCTCGTGGAACATTTGGGCTAATAGATCATCGTCAGCCCCTCGTGGGTGCATGACTCTCACGTACATTTTCAGATGGGTCTTAGGACAACCCATTCCATCAAACTTCTCTAACTCAGGCATTCTAAAATGAGTGGGCATACGGGCCTTGGAGAACAAAGACAATGAAGACATGTCCACCAGATCATCAGACTTCCTAATACCTTTCAAGGCTTTTTCCAGGGCTTCGACCTTGCTACTCAATATTATAGGCTCAGTGAAAAAGAAAGCAGAGGTCTTGGGCTTGGACTCTTTTTCCAGATCAACAGGCTGAACAAATTCTGCACCTGGCCTAGTGGGGCTCAACAACTATCTTCGGTCTAAGAAAACATTCCTCTTCATCAATGTTCTCAAATAAGGGATTAGTACGGGCTCGCATCTTATCCTCCTCTTCTTTCTGGTGAACTAACTCTTGGACCACTTTTAAGAGTGCCTCGATCTTCTCATCAGTCGTCTTTCCATTAGTTCCAATGGCAATAGGGGTATGATCCTCGTTGCTAGACATATTTGAATCAACAGGTAGACCCTTAAACAACCGACCGCTAGAATCACGATGCCAAGCCAGAATGCTGGGAAGGAGAAAAGATTTGAATCAACTAAAAGCTTCCAGTGTGAAAAAGGGATGAATAAGGATAATCTCACATGCTTACAAGAATATTGACCTAAAGCCTACAAATCAACCTTCACATTATATCTAATGAAAAATGGGCCTAAGGCCTGAGTATGAATCTCATTCTCACAACTTACAGCTTACATCTCAATCTTACCACAGGCTAATATCTTCTATCCAACCGACATGGGCCTAAATCCCACATCCTAAACTCACAGCGAATCTAGCTCTTGTATCCAAAGGACATGGGCCTAAAGTCCAGTCTCATATCTCACATCCCACGTCTCACGTCTTCTCTTAAGATTCATAAATCAATACCACTATTCGGGCAGCATAACACTGCCACAGGCCTAAGCTCATGAACCTATAGGGTTACTAGCCTTCATTGGGTACCTTGACTCTTTGAGGATACATCCCTTAAGAGTTTTAGGGCATTTCATAAAGGTTTAGTCCTACAGATCCAGGTCCTAGTGGTTCTACACATTTCACAATCATGGCTCGGACAAAACCGGGGGGTAAATCCGACAGCATAACATTACAATAATGTGCTCAAAAGTGACGTAGGGTATGTGTCCTACAGAGACAGTCTATATGGACTAATGCAAAGGGTAGGCTGAGTGTCCCTTACTCGCTCGGTCCAATCGATATACCTAACCACATGTGACATCAGGAATGCCGCGTGGGTCCAACAGTACGTGATTGGTCCGTTTGATATACCCGAGGGTACTTGGCAAGAAGGGTGATGGCTTTCGCATACATGGAACCCGAGAGTCAAAGAAATCGGGCCCAGGGCTAGGCTCATCGTTGGCTATAGCATACAACGTCCTAATCATGCAGAGTCAAGGCGCACACAATGCATGAATTGAAATCACACAGCCATACAAATGCAAGTGATTGATTTTATTAATTAAGAAATTGAAAAGCCCAAAAATAATTAATTGGAGTTTAGCCCTCGACATTCCCAGCGGAGTCGCCAGTCTGTGAACCAGCCAACCTGGATCGGGAGGCCCTCTCGTTCACTCTTGGGGGGGTGTTTATCTTGAGTGGATTGTGGATGATGTTTATCCGTCTCGATTTATCCTTCTCTATTATCCTTCTCTATTATCTACATTTATCCTTCTCTATTATCCACTCAAGATAGGATTTTTTGAAAAATGATAAGAGTTTGTAAAAACTAGGAGTCGCCACCTTATTTTTAGGGAACAAGGAAACCACAAAAAAGAGTTTTATTTTCAATAAAACATTGACCCCATATTTTGGAAAAGCATGGTCTTTCGAATCAAAGTTGGATTCGGGGGCTAGGTTACAAAGTGGGAAGGTTCCAAGGAACTCCTTGTAGGCACCCACCTCGCCCTAATTAAAGGTCTCCTAATTAAGTTTGGGCTTTATCAAAATCTTTTCAAAACAATCCTAGTTATCTAATCAATCACAAAATATGATATATACTATATAATAATAATATATAATATGAAAGTATACACAATCCTAATGGTCTTAGGAGACTATAAGTCAACCTAAGATTGGACTTGCGCCCTATTGACTGCCTACGTACCTTATCAATTGCTTGACAAAGATCAAAGTCCACGTAGTTCGATTACCTTAGGACTCTCCTATTGTAATGAACTATATAGCCAAAAGAACTCTATCTTATCTAGGACTCTAGCTTCGAGAGTTTGGATTTGATCAAAACACTTTTCTTTGCATAAGAGATGGAATTTCATTCTATTTTAAACACTTTCAAAATTTTAGAGTTGTTCTCGAAGTAGAATCCTAAACCAAGTAGAACTCTATTACTATAAAAATTCTTACAACAAAGGATAGTCTTAAGTGGGATCAAGTGACCCCCCTAATCCTAGGGTTTCTAGCTAATCTTAGGTTAATCTAAATACCTAAAATATTAAAACTATAAATGCTGGAATTTCTGGAAAATAAATAAAAATAATATCATCAAAAGTGTAAACAATGCATGAAAATGTCCTAAATGCAATCTAGTTATTCTATGTGAACCTAGGCATGTTTCTATGTTGATTTTGGCCTAAAAATGAGTTTTAGTACACTTTTAAGTTACTTTAAATCCATGGACAGATTTATAAGTAATCAAAAAGTGGGTTTTAAAACCCATAAAATAAAAGAATAAAAGGAGTAAAAATGACCTAATATGCAACCTAGTATGATATATCAAAATAATCATGCATCATGCTTGAAAACAATTAATTTTATCATAAGGGAAGGGACTTACCTTTGCTCGCTCCCTCGATCACAATTTATATAGCATTTTAATCAAGACACAATAATAATATAAACACACCCAATCACTAACTATTAATATGCAACCTTTAACAATGTGCAAAATAACTCAAAGAGATGGACTAATATGCTTTCCTATAATATGTAAAATCCTAACTTCCTAGCATGTATTCTAGATATGAACTAAATCCTAAATATCTAAATCTAATATGACATGATCAAAGAAGAATGGAAGAAGAAGAGATGAAGATAAGAAGAAATATGCATGCATAAAAACAAACTAGCCTATTATGCAAATTAATATAAAGCCTAAACTATGTATGTTAATAATAAAATATATCCTATGTATACTAACAATAAGCTAAACCCTATACTAGGAAAATAAAAACCTAACCTAACATGATTAAAGAAGAAGAAGAAGAACAAAACTACTAACCTCTTTCTCTGCCTCCTTACTTCAAGCCTTCAAGCTCCAAGCCTTCTCTTCAAGCTCCAAGGACTCCAAGGAACTCAAGGACTTTAAAAGTTAAGCTAGAGTGCTATGGGGGAAGCTTG
>JAESVK010034187.1:0-11981 GCA_017140935.1 Hamamelis virginiana | reverse complement strand
TTACAAAACAAAATCAAAATTCGCGGAATCTATTACCGGTAATGAAAAATCCATTACGGTAATAAATTGCACTGCCCTTCAATCTTCCATCTATTATCGGTAATGAAATTCCATTACCGGTAATAGTTTCTTCAACAACAAAACTCTCACTTCCAAGCCAAAATAATGCTCCGACTTCAAATGCTCATAACTCTCTCGTCCGGAGTCGAATTTGGACGTTCTTTATATGCACACGAAGCTTGAGAAGTCTTCTTTCCAACCATGGTGGTCTCGTTGTCTAATTTAATCTAGAGAAAAGCAGTTTTTCCAAAATGTCCAGATTGGTCGCTTTTTGCACTTCATGACTTCATTTGCCCATATCTCCCAAACCACTTGACATTTAGCTTTGAAATTTGTTATGTGGCATCAAGACACACTCAAAAGTATGTCCTATAAGTGCCATGACCTTTGAAGACTTCCAAGGCTTGACTCGAAGCTCTCACTTTGCATGCAAAAAGTATCCATTTTATCCCATTTTACCTACAAGGCATGGAAATGCAAGAAAACATAAAAAACATCTATTTATAAATAAAAATGGCTCAAGTATACACAAAATGATGGGAATAATGCAATACAAATATGCAATTATATGGTGCAATAACCTCGCTCCTACTATGAACATATCAAATTTCTCATCTTCAACAGTGCAATTAAGCCTCCCAGACAACAACCCAGTACAAATCCTTTACATCTTCTCCACCTATTCACGAGAAAAAAAAGGCTAGCGTAATTAGTAGAGGTAAAACAAGACCCAATAAAGTAATTATGAAACACATTCATATAATTCAATAAAACAAGAAACCATTATCATCTAGTTTACCAGGAATTTTATAATTCAATAAAGAAACAAGAAAAAATCACTTTTACAACCCCAAAAAAAAGAATTGCATGACAATAGCTCTGATGAATCCAACCCCAAAAAAATATAGCCGCCCCAATCCACTGACACAGTCCAAGCTTCATAAGAGGATTCACACATCCCCACCAATCAGATTCAATGACCAGCATTCGGCCCTTTCCTTTAACAATGAACTCAGCCACAAGATTTGCAGAAAATTTGAACACCTCTGATGCGCAAATGGAGCAAAGTGATAGTGGTGCCGCTGTGTAGAAACTAACCTCAGAGAGATAATGTAATAAGTAATGCCGCTTTTAACACATAAATACATACAGTACTGTAATGCAAAAGAGAAGCTCAACATAGTTCACACTAATCAGTTATAGAGGAATGTTCTTTAATCCAATATGCAAAACTTATTTTCCAAAATATTCAAGCAGTATTTTCAAGCATGAAGATAGTAATTCTCATTCCAAAACATAAGTGTTACTGTGGTATTACCATATTCAATGTTCTGAAATATTTTTATGCACACTAGTGTGCAAAAGCAGATTGAGGGGTATTGTCCGGTGCAATGGTAAAAGTATTGGATAATCAAGTGTGAATGCATAGGTTAAAGTCTTGAGTGGCCACTTTGTGAAAGAAAATGACAAAGGTTAGGTCTATATCCAGCTCACCCCTCCACGTGGCAGGGCCAACACAAACATGGCCTCTCTCTCTTCTATTTTTATGTTCAGGAGCAGATTAATAATAGCAGCCTTACTGTGCCCTTCACCACTCTAAACCAATAATTTTATTTTCACAAGTATGTGTAGAAGCTAACCTTTCCAACCAACATAGATCAAAATATATAGCAAAGTCAATATCAAAGTGAAAATGGATAGGCATTTGGCTAGAGTAACACCATATACAAAGCAGCTGATAAACAAATGCTAAGAGTATCTCCAATGGAAATATCCATTTTTGGCCATCCATATCCATTTTTTGGCTAGCTACAATGAAAATGGATGGGAATTTGGCTAAAGGTGCTCCAATGGTGCATTTCCATTTTTTGGCTCAACCGCCTTTTCCCTCATCCCAACACCCATTTGTGACATGTATATTTTGGATTCATCCAAAAATATATCCAAATTTTGATGGCAAAATGGGTATATCCAAATTTGGATGGGCAATGGATGCACCATTGGAGTCCTTTTTCAGCATCAATATGGATAGGGAAATGGATGCACTGTTGGAGACACTCTAATAAATGGATATTTTAGGTATAAAGAGTTGCATTTTTTAGAGAAAAACCAAATAATCACAAGAAGGGAAAGATTGTAGTGAGAGAACTAAAGATTAGAGATTAGAGATAAAGAATATTCAAAAAACTTACAACAGGCCAGTTAAATAGCCAAAAATGTGCATCCGAGCTGATGGGCTATAGTTAAATACGTATTTTGTCTCATAAAGACATCTCAAGACATGAACTTCCATTAGCAAAAGCAAAAACAAGGATCGCCAAACACTGAATCTATGTTGTACTGGAGTTAAACGAGATTTATGAAATGAAAAGATATGTGAACCACCTGTTAAGTGGCTGGTAACGGTGGAATAAAGCAATGGCTCGAAAAGCAATGGTTCCATTCTATATGCATACAACCAAGTTGCAAGAATCAAGAGTGTTGTCCACACCACAGCTACCACATAAAAGTGAAGAAAGAAACTCTAAGGAACAGTGAATTTCTACAATTCAACAAAACAATGTGTCAGAGAAGTTTGATAAAATCATGAGAATATGTTTTCAATTACATAATGATTAATCCCAAATAAAGAAAAATAAAGAAAAGAATGAATTTCACGGCTAGATTCTGGACAACTACCCCAACTGCATCTTAACACCACCCCCCACCCCCAGAAAAAAAAAAAAGAAAAGAAAAGAAAAGAAAAAAGAAAACGGAGTATACTGCTGCAGGGTTTGTTTAAATATCCTGTATGCCTAAGAAAAATAGTCCAACTACAGGCCTATGTTTTGGAATGATGCACCTTCGATCAGGGACAAATTGAAAATAGAGCCAAACCAAATAAAACACAGATCGAGAGGGAGAGTGGGTAGATGGTGACCTGTGCATGTTTCCGGCGAGGGGTTGCAATGGCATCGGTAAGTTTGGGCGACGACCGGCGGCGACCTTTGCATCGGAGACTACCTGCGGGTCGGGATCGCGTTTTTCGTGGAGAGCTTGGGTGTGCACTTGCTACTTCGATTTTGGGGAGAACGAAAATTGAGGAGGGAAAGGGAAAGTGAAAGGATTTGTTCATTTGGGTCGGGTCTCCTTGCAAGGATCCGCGTGTGGGATGGTTTTAATGAGGAAAGTAATCAGAGCATGATCCAACAGCCATCAGGTGCGCACCTGATGCAAGTTGCATTAGGTGCACTTGATGGCATAATTTTCCTATATATAAATGTATATTAGGATCCACTGAAGCATAAAAAAGATACGAGAGATGGGTAGATCCTCGGAAGAGCAACATGTGGCAGTGCTTGTGTTTCCATTCGCTAGCCACCCAGGTCCACTACATAGCCTGGTGCATAAGTTAGCAGCCGCTGCCCCAAACGTGAGATTCTCTGTCCTTAGCACTCCATGGTCCAATGCCTCCATCTTCAGTAGCCCAAATGCCAAAAAATTTGATAACATAAAAGCCTACAATGTGTGGGATGGCATGCCAAAATTGGCAACTGCAGAGGCCCATTATGCGCCATCAGCATGGACCGTAGAGGAACGTATTGCAATGTTTATGAAGGCAGCGCCAGATAGCTTTAAAAAGGGTATTGATGAGGCTGTGGCAGAGAATGGAGGAAGGAAGGTTAGTTGCTTGGTGAGGGAGGCTTTTTGTGGTTTGGTGGGTTGATGGCTGAGGAAATGCGAATCCCTTGGGTGCCTCTTTGAACTGGTGGACCTTGGTCTATCTCTGCTCATATTCATACTGACCTCATTAGGGAAACTATTGGAGTTGGTGGTAAGTACATATTCTTAGCAGTAAAACAATATATATAGAGTAATTTTCTTATGAGGACTTCTTTACGTGAGGACTTGGGTTTTTAGTCAATATAAGATGAAAATTTTGGAAAACCGACCACCCGTGCTTAAAAGAGAGAAAAGAGAGAATAAATAAAAAGAAAGAAAACTACTTTATTCAAATCACTAAGGAAAATTTCAAAATTAGTTGTATAGTAGATGAGATTGTCAATTTTTTTATTTTATTTTTATTTTTTTTATTCTAGGGGTTACATCGGAAGGAATTCAATCCTTGACCTATCATCAACTAGGCTAGCTCTAGTGAGTTCAAATTACATTTTCTCAAAACCAATTGGGATTAGCCAAGTTGGACAAAGCCAATAACTTTCATCTAAGAGGTCATGGGTCTGACTCTCGCCTTTGATGAGTTTGTGGTGGTTTGTTTAAGTGGTGGACTTGGATTCCCGGTACACCTCACAAATCCCGCATTGCGGTGTCCCCTTCCATACTAATGTGTACCATGTGGTAATAAATAAATAATACATTTCCTTATTCAACCGATAAACTAACTACTTTATTATGATACACATATAGGTATTGTAGGACGCGAAGGCGAAGCTCTTAATTTAATTCCAGGGTTTTCAACAATACAGCTTGGTGACTTACCCGAAGAAATCATATCTGGAGACTTAGAATCACCCATTTCATGCATGTTACATAATATGGGACGCATGCTACCAAAAGCAACTGCACTTGCTGTGAACTCCTATGACGACCTAGGCCCTACTACTATCATCAATGATCTCAAATCAAAGCTCCAAAATCTTCTAAGTATTGGCCCCTTAACCCTAGCATCACCACCATAACAATCCAATATTTCTGATGAGCATGGCTACTTAGCATTTTTGGACAAGCATAAAGCTGCATCTGTGGCATATATTGCCTTTGGAACTGTGTTTACACTACAGCCTAATGAGTTAGTGGCTATAGCAGAAGCACTAGAAGCAAGCGGGGTTCCATTTCTTTGGTCATTTCAGGGTAACATAGAAGACAATTTGCCAAAAGGGTTCCTCAAAAGAACAAGTGCAAGAGGAAAGATTGTTCCATGGGCTCCTCAGTTGCAAGTCTTGCAACATGCTTCGACCAGAGTTTCTGTAACTCGTAGTGGATGGAACTCGGTGTTAGAGAGTATCACCGGTGGCATGCCGTTGATTTGTAGGTCAGATTTTGCATACCAAAGGGTGAATGTTAGGATGATTAAGGATGTATGGAAGATTAGTGTGGAGGTTGAAGATGGGGTCTTAACAAAAAGTGGAATAATGAAAGCTTTGGAACTAATTTTGTTCCTTGATGAAGGGACGAAAATTAAAGAGAATATTGGAGTCTTCAAAGAGCTTGCTACTAAGGCCGTCGGATCAAATGGTAGCTCTGATGAAAATTTCAAAACTTTGTTAGAGGTGGTGACCAAATCTCAAGGAAACTTGTGGTAATAATTAGTCTTGAAATAGGACTCTTCTTTGTGTGTGTAATAAGTTCAATGGCCTATGTCCTTATAATCTGTCTTTTAACGTGTGTCACATCTCTTCCTCTTGTAAGGGGATCGAGATCTCATGCTCGAGTGAGCAAGTGCAATTTTTTTTGTGTATTATATTATGATCTTATTAATAAAAATGTTCTAGTACTGATGTCGTACCATATCGAGTAAAACACTGCAGTATCCAATAGCTCTTCAAATCGTACAAACCATGGTACATGATTTGACATTGTCTTCAAATTAAGCTTGTTTTGTTGCGGTACCGAAACCAGAGCTCCCATAATCCCATTGGATTTATATACAAAATGAAGATATCTAGGGCAATCCAATTAAAACATATTGGAGAACATAGGCCATCACCATGGACAATGTGTAAAAGTGTGTAGGCCATGGGAATATATGTAGCACAAATATATAATGCATCCATTTTCAGAAGAAAAGTTTCTACCTTCCAATTGAAAAAACAATGCTTTAATATTTGTCTTATCATTTTAAACGGGCACACAGTAAAATGTCACTACAAAAAATATGACTTTTACCGATGGTAAAATACTGTTGCTAAAACTCTTAATACTATCACTAAAGGCCTTTAGCGACAGAATTTCAGTTCTTAAATTTCTGTTGTCACTGCCACCATCGCTGAATAGTTATACCGACAATAATATTGTTCTGTCGCTATTAGTTTAACTTTTACCGACGGAAATTACCATCTACATAGATCAAATAACCATCCCTATAACATAGACTTTTAGGCACAGTAATAAGTAATACCGACATAAACTATTTCTTTTAGACACGGTAAAGACTGACACTATTACACACATTTAGGGACGATATATACTGTCCCTATAACATAGACTTTTAGGGATGGTAAATTCAGTCGCTGTTTATACCTAATAGCCACGGTAATAAGTGACGCTATAATTATACATTTATTGTCAGTAAATTCAGTCCCTATAACTTAGAGTTTAGGGATGGTAAATCTGTATCATATATCCTACATGCCACAATCATAATACCCTTCAAAATTGAATCCAAAACATGCCATTCAAAGTTTAAACCATGATATAATAATGAATATCATTGATAAAAAATATTCAAAAGTCTAGTGACTATCAGTGTGAATGTTCTTCAATCAAAATTGAATCCAAAACATGCCATGAATGTCTCATCAACCAATAACCTACGAGCCCTCTCCTCCTCGAGCAATCCTCTCTTCTTCTCGTTCTGTCTTCATTTGTTCTTGTTCTTGCCTCACAAGCCTCAACTCTTCTTGGAGTGTGGTCAATGTCTCATCAACCAATAACCTACGAGCCCTCCCCTCCTCAACTCTCCTCTCATCATCAGATAACTCCAAACATTTCAAGTGGCAAAGGCCTATGCTCTGAAACATTAACATGAAAATGTCATCATTATTAAGAACCATGACAAAAATAAAAAAATAAAAGAAAGGAGAGAGAGAAATTTAGAATCAAATGTTTAGGTCCAGACTTATAAACCGGACAATCAAGAAGGGTTGGTTTAGATTGTTCTTTAACCTCTAAAACTTCAGTAACTCAGTGATAAGGCTTTTCAAAAAATCTCACCAATAAGATTATTGTCATTTATTCGTCCAAAAGAACTGTTAATCATTTATTGAGTTATTGAAAAACAGAATGCAATTGAGATTCACATATTAGTTTTCAACAACATGAAGACCTCACGCCCCAAAGCCCCCAATTACTTGTACCAGTTATAAAATATTGCAATTTGTTCCAATTTATATTCCACAAGGCTCATTTTTTAATCATTTTAGACCTTCTTCAGAATTAAAGGAATCAATTGAAAATGACATATTTCATGGAAGAGATGTCGTTAGGATTTAATGTAAGCAATACATTCGCGCAAATGGCTAACAATGAAATAAGCTCCTAACACCATGTGACTATCATAAAAAACAATAATCGTAGATAAAATTTATGGGCATGTAAAGCATTACAAAGAAACACATTTAATGTTCAGACCGTAATATGACAATTAACTGACAAAATTGGAACTCAATAGCCTATAATTACTCACATTGGCACTACGAGCTAAATAAACCAACGAATAGCATAGATAACAACTCAAATTATCCATAAATTGTCAAGAAAACATGACACAAGCAAAGCAAAACACATATAACACGAACAGTGATCATCAAACAAGAGTTATAAGACACTGAAAAGAAAAACAGAGTAAACTCTGATCTAAAAGATATCGACAACAGCTCACACAATGTGAAATTCGAATGTGACAAAAGAGAAGAGCTCATATATCCATCACCAATGTCGATTCAACAAAATAAGACTAAAAAGTTCTCACCTTTGCGCCGAAGAAGATATCTTTCAGACAGTCAAATGCAGAGAAAGAGGCAGCCATGAGAGGTATGAAAGAGAAAGAACTGTGAGCTTCCATGTGAGAGAACTGAGAAATTAATGTGTGATTATGAGATTGTGAGTTGTTTTACCCCTCTTTACGGTGAGATTCACGAAGACATCGACTTAGGAGTGAGATTGTGAGCAATCGGTGTGAGCATAGAGAGGGAAATAGACGAGCTTTTCGCTCACGACGAGGTTGCAGGCAAAACCAATGTGAGATTAGGGTTCCAGACGAGATTCAGGCGAGGGTTTCCATCCTTCGTGAATAAGATGTGCAGTGAAGAGAAGCAAGCTACCATCGGCAGCAAAGGTAGAAGCTGGTAAGCAACCCTATCGGCGAAGGGGAGGTAACGACGAGGGAGCTGGGGACATAACGGCGGCGGAGGGGATCGAGAACCCTAGGGTTTGGCTGGGAGAGAATGGGGTGCAGGCAGAGGGAGTTGAGACAGAAAGAGGAGCGGGAGTTTAGAGAGGAATGGGCGCAGGTCTGGGGCTAATAAATTACCGTTTAAATGGCACCTAAATCAATTAGGATATTTAGCAACCAGATTTTACTGTTGCTATAAATTAGGATATTTAGCTATTAATTAGGATATTTAGCTACTGAATTTTACTGTGGGTATAGATTTATAATTAGCAACTTATAATTATCATGGCTATAGTTAATAGTTAATAGTATTTAAATAAGTAGAACCATTAGGGACCGAAAATACTGTCTGTGAACCAGCTGACCCGAATGGGGAGGCCGTTCACTTTTGAATCATTGTGGATTGTGGATGATCTTTATCCGTCTCGATTTATCCTTCTCTATTATCCACTCAAGATTGGGTTTTAAAAAATGATAAGAGTTTGTAAAAAATTGGGAGTCGCCACCTTATTTTTAGGGAACAAGGAAACCACAAAAAGAGTTTTATTTTCAATAAAACATTGACTCCATATTTTAAGGAAAAGCAAGTCTTCGAATTAAAGTTGGATTCGGGGGCTAGGTTATGAAGTGGGAAGGTTCCAAGGGACTCCTTGTAGGCACCCACCTCACCCTAATTAAAGGTCTCCTAATTAATTTTGGGCTTTACCAAAATCTCATAAAAAACAACCCTATCATATCTAATCAACCAAGAAAGTAGTGTAGATAATACTAGATAAATAGTAATAATAAAAAAAGAATCAAAAAATCCTAAAGACCTTAGAAGACATAGGGTCATCCTAAGATTGGACTTGCGTCCTATTGACGGCCTACGTACCTTACCAATTTCTTGATAAGAATCAAAGTCCACGTAGTTCGATTACCTAGGATTCTCCTATTGTAATGAACTACACTATCATTAGCATTCTATCTTATCCAAAACTCTATCTTCGAGAGTTTTTATCAGTTTGAAATTCTTTTTTAGAAATAATTCATCAATTAATAGATTTCCAGTGAAGTTAGAATTCTTTTTAAATCACAATTCTTATCCAATCACAACTCTTTTTAAAAGGGGAATTCTATCCCGAATCAAATCCTTTCAAAAGGTGGAATTTCATTCCGAGTCAATTTCAAGAGTTCCAATTTCATTGGGATTCATTTAATGATGGATTAATTTTAGTAAAACACTAGTTTTGAAAATCCTCTCGAAAATAGGATCCTAAACTCACTAGAATCCTAATTTTAATGTAATTCTTACAACAAAGGGGAATCCTAGGTGGAACCAAGTGGCTCCCCTAACCAAAGAGTCCCTAACTACATCCTAAGTTAATCTAAACACCTAAAATACTAAAACAATGCATGCTGGAATTTATGAAAAATGCATGAAAAATGCAACTAAACAATTAATAAAAATGCATGAGAATGTCCTAGATGCAATCTAATTATTCTATGTGAACCTAGGCATGTTTCTAGGTTGATTTGACCCTAAAAATGATTCTTAAATTACTTTAAAGTCACTTTCAATCCATGGACAGATTTGACTATGGCTTTATAAGTAATTTAAAACCAATGAAAATAGCAAATAAAAATTGTGACAATGACCTAGAAAATACCCTACCATGATGAACTAAACTAACATGTAAAAGATGACTTAAAAATGATGATTAAATCACATTAAAGTGGATATTCAAATCTGGACAGATTTGAATATTCACTTTAAATGACCTTATAACCATTATTAATCCATCAAAAATACTAAATAAAAGTGCTAACATGTATATCAAACCTATGGACTAAAACCCTATATGCAAAACTACTCAAAACAACCAAATATCATGCTTAAAACTATTCAATTTAACACAAGGGAAGAAGCTTACCTTCGCATGCTCCCTCGAACACAAGTTATATAACACTCCAAGCATTAAGCATGATCAAGAGGAATGATGTAATCAAACACAAAACTATCCTAACACAATACGCAATACTCATACTCATTCTACCATACTAAAAGACTCAAATTTTACCTAAACATGCATTCCTATATAAAACAGAAAATAACATGCATAAAACCAACTCCTAACATGCATTCTAAACATAAAAACAATCCTAGACATATTTCTATTAACCCATAATGACTAGCATGCTTAAAACATGTGAACAAACTCACACTTTATAAAGTTAAACATGAAAAACTCATAAATATAGAAAACTACATGCTAATAAATTAAAATCTACATGCAATAAACAATTAATCCTATACTCCTAACCTATGAATACTCAACCTAAACATCCATTCCTAACATAGCATAAGCATAGAAGAAGGAAGAAAAGAGAAAAGAAGAAGAAAAATACTAAACATGTCAACTATGCAGAAATCTCCAAAATTGAACTATGTTATGCAAAACTTCATCCTGAGCATAATGGTATATTCAAATGTACCTTTAACCTTCTTCTTCCTTGCCCCTAGCTCCCTTATTTAAGCTTCAATGGCCTCCTAAAATGTGGCTAGGGTTCTAGTACAGCCCCCAAGGTCCCAAAGTCTCTCTAATCAAAGTTGGCTCCTTTAAACCTATTCCTAAGTGATGTATTTATAGAAAGAGGCTCTAAATTGATCAATGGTTGTCATTAAAACCCTAGTGAGTGATCCAAGGGTTTCAAATCAGTCTTCCAAGGTCTCTAAGGTCGTGCCAAATGTTCCAAGCTGAGCTAAATAGCCATTAGAAGAGTCCCAAAACCTTAGAACACTCAAAATCTCAAAATTGGGCGAATCTGGGCATTAGGCTAGGATGAACATCCACCCTAGGATGGCCAACCATCCCCTAGGGATGGCCAACCTTCCGGGGAGGGATGGTCATCGAAGTTGATGCCCAATTTTGCCCCATTTTGGGCCTCTCTTGACCCGTCTAGGCTGTTTTCGGCTTTTCGGGCCCGTTTCAAGTCCAAATTCGACAATTCAAGCGCCAAAACGATCGTGATTCGATTCTCCATGTTTTTAAAAGAATTTGAGGATGAAAAACCTTAACCATGGTCAAGAGGTTGAGAGAAACCAAGCCGATTAGCTATTTTTGGCCTATCGGGTCCTTTTAGGGTTTTGAAATCCACTAATCGATTGGTCGTAAAAACCATTTCTACTTCTTGAAACATGTTTTGGAAACATTTTGGCAAGCATTTTGAGTTTCATAAAGCTTTGATTTTGATAAAACAATCGAATCCCGATCATTCCCGGTTAAAACCCTAATTTGACCTTGAAAGGACCTTTTGGGCCTTATCTGCCAAACATGAGCCAGAAGGCTCAACAAACCTTGGCACTGATCAACTTAGCTACCAAACACACCCTAACTATCTATGCTAAAGTCTTGGGACAATCCGAAACCAACTCGAAGATTTTAAAGTGCTTTTGTGATTCGAAGGACGACACTGCCCTTTAAGTCGCGAAAGCCCTAATCACCTATAAAGCTTGACTTAGAATACCATGAAACTTGACATGGATACTTATGGACTCCTGTGAACCAGCCAACCTGAATCTGGAGGCCTCTCGTTCACTTTGGGGTGGGTGTTTTCTTGAGTGGATTGTGGATGATGTTTATTCGTCTCGATTTATCCTTCTCTATTATCCACGTTTATCCTTCTCTATTATCCACTCAAGATTGGGTTTTTGAAAAAGGGATGAGAGTTTATAAAAAACTAGGAGTCGCCACCTTATTTTTAGGGAACAAGGAAACCAAAAAAAGAGTTTTATTTTCAATAAAACATTGACCCCATATTTTGGAAA
>JAESVK010034173.1:0-11222 GCA_017140935.1 Hamamelis virginiana | reverse complement strand
TATTTACATAATGTAATAAAAAAAAAAACCAAGAAAACAAAAACCAATAATATGTAAAAATTGATAATTGTTAGAATATTATAATGGGTAACATATTACTGGGGCTTGGAATATAGTGAATATAGGTATGAAAATCATAATGAATGAGTTACAATAAAATAAGTCATTCACTTTGCCATAGATAGTTTTAAAATTATAATGCACACACTTTCAAATATATATAAAACTAAGAAATCTTTATAATTTGTCTTTTATTATAGTATCTGAATTGGATGGGGGTTTATGTAATATTTTTGGGAATTATGTGTATGATTGAGGAGTATATATAAACATGGAAAATATTTTAAATTTTATATCCTACGAGGGGTATTATAGTAAAAAAAATGAATGACTTATAATAAAAACAAACAGTTTATTTCGACATTAAAAGTGATTAAAGTTGAAAACAGTTTGATGGACTTGTGGATTGATTTCACTTTACAAATACCCAGAAGATCTCTTAAAAATCACGTGTAAACAGTAAGCTATGTAACATGAAAGCTACTTGTCATGCATTCATACCCGTGAATGCATTTAAAGGCTAATGTATTCCACCCGAGAATATTGCAGATATCAAAAAAAAATTTTGTCATATACAATGACATACAACTTGGTTTGTAATCTAGTGAAGTACAATATACTTTGATATATCATGTTTATATAATATAGATGTGATGGAAATCTCTGAAAGCAGCAGTGGTAGCAACATGTGAACTTGCTAGTAATACTTACTAGATAGGTATAGGCTTGAGGGCATAAATTTTTTTCACTCATGTATGGTATATATTGACACACATAGGGAGTGAATTTTTCCAAATCACTGAATGCAATACCGAAGCCAAAGGTTATTGAAGTTGCAAGTGAGTATTATGTTATTGTTTGGTCTTTATATTTAAAATTAAAATTTTTACAAAAATGGTTTCAATTTTGATTAAAAATGGTTAAAGATGAATTGATGTATTTGTTGCAAGTGAGTAGTATGATATTGTTTGCTCTTAATATTTAATATTATAATTTAAAAAAAAATGCTTTCAAATTTGATATAAATATGGTTAAAGATTCATTTATGCATTTATGTATTTCGTGAAAATCTCTATAGTACCTGCTATCATGACATTTCAGATAGTTGCTTGAGAGTGAGAATTAATACATAATTTAACATATTCAAATACGTTGCTTAAAATTCAGGAGTAAGCATCGCAAATTGACAATGAAGAGATACATATGTGCATATCGTTTAATAATTTTTTTTTACCGTATTAAAAATTGAATACACTTAATTTTCATATTAACTTAAGGTATACATGCTATTTTAGTAGCCTAATCGATGGTTGGTATCATTTGCCGGTGCGGACGGGGCCCTTGTGTGAGAAGCACATCAAACACAACAAAAAATCCTGGACGTGAATTCTACCGATGTCCTTTCTGGGTATTAAATAGTCAAATTTATATTTATCATTTTCCATTCTTTGATTGTGTTTGATGTGCGGCTACGATATTAACTATCTACTTATTCAGTTTAACAAAACGGATAATTCAACCCCAATTTCGTGCGAGTACTTCTTGTGGGTCGATGAATTGCAACTGTGTCCATGCGGAAGTGGCCAATGCAATGTATTAACCGCTAGACGAGGTAGTAACATCGGTCGTCGTTTTTGGATATGTCCTCAAGCGCATGTAAGTTACTAAATTACACCATACATATATAATTTATTTGCCAAATCTACGAATCAGTATTTAAAATGACTTTAATTTTCAGAGTAATGAACGCTCCAACGGTTGTGGGTTCATCAAATGGCTTCCTACTCAGTTGGCCCATTCATCAAGCATCCAAGGAGACCATCAATCTGATTCAACTGTAGGTTCTTCTAGCTCATCTAACACGTTGGATGACTTGCACAGTAGAATAGAGATGGAGCGTTATGCGTCTGAAAGAGTTGTGAATTTTTGTGACTCTCTTCTAAGCAGTATGAATAATTTAAATTTAAGTAATAAAGATGCGAATGAATGATGTTAGGCTTCAACACTAGAAATAAATGTCTCTTTTTGCAACTCGGACATATATTTTAAATCTTCGCCCTTATTTTAAATAAGTTACTATTTACATTCAAGACTGACATAAGCATATTGTGATTGTGTTACTTAAATTTTTTAATAATTCAATTAATGAATCAAAAATAAAACAATCATTCCTCAATAAACGTACTTTAATTTGGTTTATACGTTATTATTTCGCTAATGCTTTCTATGCCCACCCCTGCATATCGCTAGTAAGGACTCCACCAATCCCGAAAGGAGCGTGTGTCGATTGGTGTGATTAACATTTACTCTTTCTCAATGCAGTTTTTGTTGGTTGTGAGAGAAATCTATATTATGTTATGTTGGGAAATAATTTAATACAAATTTTGGAAATAAGTTTTCCCTCTCTCATCGACCTCTGAAGTGTTTTGCTAGCATTTTATCACTGTCTCTCTCAACGACAGAATTCATTATCGATTTTTCCGTTTCCAATTATTGATAATATTTTTATAAATAATAATATCCATAATGCAACTTGTCAAGGCATGCATTAAACTAAATTACACATATAACTGATTGTCAGAATAGTTATAATCTATTGTAATATTAATTCATCAAGTAAACACTCACAAATTAGTCCTATTATATAGAGCTGCCAAATTACCACCAATAGTCCACATCTCAATTTCAAGTAATCACTCAGAACGTTGCTCGCTCCATTTAGAAGTTTCCATCAAATTCCAATCCTGTACAATTGTCATCTGCAAAATAAAAATAATAAAATATCAAAATTAATAATTCGATTGTCCATGTCAACATTAAGGATTTATTTTTTTATCGTCCCGATTATATATAACTTATCAAATTTATTAGTAATTAGGGATGGAGCTTACCACCAAGTGGGGTAAAGTTCGAATCTTCAGAATCGGTTGAAAGATTATTCTGTTCGTTCCTAAATGACCTAAGCACAAGAAGAACAATTTGTCATTCATTAATAGCGGTATATTTCTAGATTTATCCATATAATAATTAATATATATATAGTCGACAGTACATATTGAAAAGGTTGCTGTTATAAACTAATATATTTTTAAATGTACTAACCGACTAGGCATATTCGGACAATTTCTTTTGTCATGCGTGACGCCTCTTAGGCCACATGCATTGCATTTTCTGGCCTTCGGTATACGCTTCTCTTTACCAGGTTTCAATCTTCTCCCTGAACCTTTGGACTTCGCTTTCATTGGATCTAGTATTGTATTACTATCTTTGTTTAGCATATGTTGTTCTCCATAATTATATCCAATGAATCCTCTTGCTTTATTCTGATCATGAATAGTTATATTCATATTATCAAATGCAGTACACACAAACTCCGTTCCCTCAATTGATAGCGAAGCTGCATCGATCAATTTACTCGACTTTTGGGCTAACTTATTATGCCTTGTAAGCAAAGCTTTGTCAAAAACATCAGTCACTTCAACCCCAAGATCGTCAATTACACGTCCAGCTTTAGCATCTTTAGTCAAACGATGCAAAATGTACTGGGTTGGGATAAGCGCCACTTGAAAGCTTCGCAGAAATAAAATGATGTGGCTGCATGGAATTCCTCTAAACTCAAATGATTTACAGCTGCATGAAACATTATCTCCCTCTCTGTCATTCACGATATAGCGAACCTTTGCACTTTCATTTAGGGCATCATAAACTTTATACACCTGCTTCATGTTTATTGGAACTTCCGCATCACGCATGAACAACGATTGACTTTCGATTAGTTGAGCCTGAAATGCAAGAAAATTTGACTTGGTATATATACCTGCCATTTGTCTTTCGCATGGAAACCGAGTTTGAAGCCGTGGACTTTCATTGATGTCGATGTGGTCAGCCAGTAACTCTTTATGCCTCTGATGTCCAATTGCACGGTTATACCGTGTAATGAACTCCATCAACGAGTGGTTCTTTGAAATACACCTTTTGAAGAATGCATGTGCGCTTTCAGCTCTCTGACTGCTCGACATTCCACATGAGAATATGCTTTTCACATACGCGGGCACCCAACTATTGCGAATCGCATATAGCGACAAAAGCCAATCATGGTCTACCAAACCACTTGCTGCAATAGCATTATGCCAACTCTCCTCAAATTCATTTGGGGTGTCGGAGGCCCAAATACTCTTTTCAAAAATTTTCCAATATTGGATGTGAGCTGCGACCCCTATCTTATCAGAAAATTTGGACGTAATATGCCATATACAAAGACGATGGAATGTCTGTGGCATCGAAATGCGGATGGCCTTCGAAATCGCGAGGTCTTGATCGGTTATTATTACTTTAGGTGCGGCACTAGGCATAGCAGACAACCATGACGTGAAAAGCCATATGAAGGATTCAACTGTCTCATCACTTAGGAATGCTGAACCAAATACAATTGATTGTCCATGATGATTTACGCCAATAAAAGGAGCAAAAATCATACTATATTTATTAGTGTTATATGTCGTGTCAAAAACAACAACGTCGCCAAAATTAGCATAGGAACGCCGAGCTTCTCCGTCTGCCCAGAAACATCGCCGCAACCTGTTCTCATTGTCAGTGTCGATCACAAAGCGAAATGCCGGATTTTTTTCTTGCTCGCCCAAGAAAAATTCATTCACTGTATCAGCATCATGACCTTTCATCTCTTCCCTCACATCCTGACTATGGTTAAGCATATCCCGCTCTGTGCAACCCATATTTTGTATTCCTCCAGCTTCAATTTCCATTATTGAAAATCTTTGACTAGGTGGGATATTCGCAAGTGAAAGCAAACTTGACAAATTTTTCTTTGCCTCAGATACTTTTCGGTGGGATCGTAGAAACTGCACTTTCTTGGGGGTTGCAAGTTCATGATTGTGTTCTTTTGTAAACATACTAACTGACCAAACTTCACGTCCGTGTGATTTAACTACTGTCATCTTAGCTTTGCAACCGACTCTTGTACCACCCCTATTTCGTTGAGTATTTGAACTTCCTATTTCGTTGTGGTATGTGTTATCTGTTTCCCCTTGCTTGGAGCAAACAAAAGCCTTCCAAACTGTCTCATCCGTATCTTTCCGCTTTTTACTAGATGACATCCTTGCACTAAAACCTGCACTGTGAGCATACTTATTGTAGAAATCATACGCCTCTTGAATATTCAAAAACTCTTGCCCGACTTTAGGTTCTAATGAATCTTCAGCCATCATGCCCTCTACTTACCTGTATAGTAAAATTTCTGGATCCTGTTATGAAAACCAATTTTGTTTTCCAAAATTTACGTAATATATTGAAAATTGATATGCATTGAACTATAAGATAGAAAATTGCTCTACTGTTATTTTAAACATAAACATGTTGTAATTGAAAATTTCCTAAACTTAGTATCAAATTTAAATATAATATATATTATCGAAACAGCAAAGTAAACAAATTATAACTGTATATCTTACCCGATTCGTTATTAACGACTGATTTGCAATTCTTTTGCGAGATTATGAAGTAGCTTACTTGTTTGATAGAATCCCAGTTATTGCATGCAATGGCACATGTAATACTAACTGACGAGTTATGTATTGGCACAATGTGTTATCTTCATATGCAATGCATGTGCACGTGAATCCATTGAGTTAATGGCCTTTAACGTACGCACGCAATTGTCAATTTAAGTTACAATTGATGAAGTACACTGTGTTGGAAAAGTCAAACAAGTAACAATATTAGTGTCAGAGCAACACATATTAAAAAAGTGAATTTTCTCTTTAATGTGCACTTGAAGACCAACACATACTAATCTTTGACTAAGTCGGTGTCTCTTTATTGAAAGTCCTATTAACACATACTACTCCTACACTAATATTTTAAGGTCATGTGACGCCTCTCATTTTTAATTTTACTTTTTTTCACCAATTGTACACAAACTGTGTTGGAATTGTTTATTAATATGAAATCAATACCTATATCTACTCCAACTGAAAAATATTCAAGGTATTTCTGGTAAACAAATTTATTGTGATTTTTGAACCCTTCAACTCATTTTCATTTCTCACTTCAAATTCTATATGAAATCTTCAACACAATCTACTCCGCCCGACATTGTTGAAAGATGTCACTATCTATTTATTTCAAGGTCTTTTAACATCTTGTCCTTTTCCATTCTGAATAGACAATGTAGATATTCATAATTATATCCAAATCTACACCGACAAATAATTTTGATCCTCTACAGTCTCAAAATTTATTGAACCTTTTTACACCTCATCTAACACATATGAGAATTAAGTATCGATATGAAGTATCCCACCAACTGTACTCGTACCGTCTTTATTTAAATATGTCACTGTCTCTGTACTGAAATGACTTTTACTTTTAACATCTGAAGTTGAAATATATTATGAATATGAAATGACGATTTTGAAATGTATATCCAAATCTACTCTGACACTCAATTTTGATCATATACAGTATCAATATTTATTGAACTATTTGACACCTCATCTAACACATTTCACAGTTCATTATCGATATGAAGTCTCCCACCAAATCTACTCCCACCAAATCTACTCGATATGAAAGTACCTTTAACACCACCACGTATCAAAATCTTCTAAAGGAGAATATGCATAGAAGATTTTTTTTTATTAAAATATATCTCCACCTACAATCATTTATGAAGGTGAAATGATGAATATTTGAAAATTCATTTTAGACATATTAATGCACTTGTAAAACTACAGTTAATGCATTCAACTACCTAATTTGGGATGTATTGCAAAATGTTGGCTATAAGTAGCAACTCATCTGTTGCTACTTCTTTGTCAATTCTTACTCGTAGTACTAAAAACTTACAGTTGTTTTTTGTAATTCTTACTGATACTACTAAACACTTTTACAACGAGCCGTGTTAAGAATACCTATGTCGGGTTCACCTAAGTCTTCCGATGGTCGATCCGCCAAAAGACAGAAAATTGAGCCAAATGCTACAACGGTATATGTACATAAACATCCTCATTGTAACTCCATAACTAAGTTGACAGTATATTCGGTTACATGCATGTTTGTATGGGAAAGTCATTTAAGACCTAGAATATGTTTCTTTCAATGCCAAAAGTATGTTTAATGAAAGTTATATTTATGTCCACAAAATAGTTAGTATATTGTGCTTTGCATGGTTGCATGCACGTAAATGACGAATAAGCATAGAGTCGTTTGCATGTTTAATACAAGTTATATTTAATATATATTTTAAATATATAGGTAATATTTTATGTCATTTTTAGGAGGGAGAACTTCGACAATTGCTTGAAGAAAAAGACAAACTTATCGAGGAGCTGGAGAATAAGTTAGACGCTTCAGAATCCTCGCTAGTGGCTTCAGTTATGGATAAGCACAGAGTTCAGGTTCAGTTGGAGCGCGAAAAAAATGCCCGCGCTCTTCTATATAAAGAGGTTCATGAAGCTGTTGAGTCTTTGACGAATATTTGCGGAACTGAATCTGATGTCGATTCACAGAAAGATGATTCAGATGATGACAATGGCGGTGATATTGGCGCTGCATTCGCTCCGGACACTGACGAAGAATGTAGCGAGGAAATTTGAACGTTTGCGCAATCATCATGTTGGGTTAACTTATATAATGATACCGTCGTAATAGATGCACGAAAAGTCTCCTGTGACTTTTTAATAGTTTTTATTTAAAATCACGTACTTTTTTGTTTTTTTTTTGTGTTGGAATAGTCAAAATCAGTGAACTTATCTTTTTGCTAATTTCCAACATTTTGTGTGATTACTTTATGTATTTTTTTGCAAACCTCATATCATCGCATGGAATGTAAAGTTAATTCTATGAAGTAATATTACTATAAATTTGCGTACCTATATATCGGAAAATTACTTACTCGTTTGTGTCTATATATTTTAATCATAACAACCTAATATTAAAATTAAATTGTTCAAAAACACACCAAATATAACATATAGAAATAACAAAAAATATTATAATTAAGTTATGATAGTTCATTTAGGTGGAGTAGCATTGGCTACATTTCTATCGTCTACATTGAGATCCTTAGCTTTTCCCGAAGTAGTAGCAGAAGAAGTAGCAGCATCCTTATGTAGAACAACATCCTCAGCGTCATTTTCATTACCTTCGGTGGGTGGTGAAGGGTAACCGAACTCTGTCCAATACTCAGGAGGTATCGGAGGGAAAGGTGTTGCACGAAACCTTTCAGCCATCTGTGTCATTCTATCTTGCTGAATAAGTTGCATATTCCACTGAAATTCTTGCCGCCGCAAAATACGCCGAATATGGCCATCCAAAGTCTGCATATCATTGTATACTCTACTCTCAAAAATTTTAATTCTTTCCTCATGAGAATTCAACTGAGATTGAATGGCACGCAACATATCAATAATAGATGGGTCAGACGGTGCTGTCTGAGCGTGCAAAGTCTGCAAGTCAGTGTAAACTGATGTCTCAAAATTTTTCATTCTCTCCTCATGTGAATTTAACTGAGATTGGATGGCATGCAACGTATCCATAATAGGAGCCTCACACGGTGCTGCCTGCGGTGCACTGGTAGATGATGTATGACGGCTCTTCATTCCATGTGTTGCATGTGTGGAAGGAGCATCCTCAGCCCTAGCCATAGGTCTCATAGAAGAAGAAACTGGATTTATACCTCCCTCACCAAAACTGTATGACTCTGCAGATATCACCCTCTGATCAATACATAGCTGAGTAATCAACTGAGGGAACGGCATGAGACGATTGGATCTCTCACAAATAAATTGTACAATATCATCAAAAATCAGTGAAGCTACATCAATAACAGCATCCCCCATAAAGTGAATCAAAAGATCGACTTCTGCCTGTTTTGGTGCACCCTCACAACCTCGACAGTAAAGATTATAATGGATGAGTTTATTTATTGTGGCAAACTCTGGAGACATGTATCCAATTGGGTACGTAGAACCATCATCTTTTGGAGGAACGGGAGTACTAAAGATGATCCTCATTGTATCAGGCCTTCCAGGACTTTTAAAATTAATGTGAGGATATTGAATTTCATTTGCAGAAGGTCGCTCAATATTCAAAAACTTAGCTATTAAATCGGGAGTTACCTTAACTGTATTTTTTTTGCTCATTCGGGCTGTAAGAGTATCTGAAGTGTCATCCTTCATTGCAACTGAATAAAATTTGCGCACTACTCCCGACTTGTACCCTTTTCCTTTGCTCATCCATACACCCAATCCCCTCTTCGTTAGCACTTTTATAACTTCGCTCTCATGGTTAAAAGCACTGGCCTTAATAAACCTCTCAGATTTGAAGCCCTTCCCTTTTAACAATTCCTCCCATGACTGTTTTGGCTTTTTAGGCGCATGACGAATGCGTGCATCCAAGCTTGGGACTTCAATGACTGGTTCAACCTGTTCCAATAGTTGCTGACTCGGAGCACCCGATATATCACCTGATTGAGGCCCCAAAGGTGAATCAGAATCGGAATCATCAGATGCGGGTTTAGCTAATTTCACTTTGCCTTTGTCCTTATATGTCAATTTAGCTTTTTTTGTAGGAGTTTGGCTTGTGGGTGCAGGAATGGAAATCCCTTTCTCAGTGCCTGGAGATTTTTTACGTTTCTGTGTACTCTTACCCTTCAGCTGTGCCTGTCTTGCCACAGTCACTGCCTTTTTCCTTTCCTTTTCAGCTGCCTTTGCTTTCGCTTCTTGTTGAGCCTTCTCTTTATCTTCTTTCGCTTGTCTTGCTTTCAATTCAGCCAGCAACTCTTCGGATTGCCTAATTCTAGCCATGCTGTCTGAAAATGACCACAAAAAAATGAGTGACACAAATTGCATATAATTATACTGAAAATAAGCCATACGTTCCGATGTAAGTTGGAGCACTTCTTACAGATGCATCGAATTATCGATAACAGGATAGTTTGTGTAATAGAATTTAAAAATTAGTAAATGGAATTTTTAAAATCAATGAATTGTCCATGCTAACTTACAGGGCCAAATACACATAAGATAGGCAATGAAGCACATACAGTGAATTATCGAATCAAACACACATAAAACATTTTACTAGGCATATCGAAATATAACCATAGCACGTCCTTTTATCGATAACAGGCAAATTTGGACGTAAAATTATTGTGAAATTTATCCTATTATCGATATTATCGATAACAGGCTAAGTTGTACTTAACATTATTGTAAAAGGTATCCTATTATCGATAAGAGGCTAATTTGGACGTAAATTTATAGTAAAATGTATCCTATTATCGATAAGAGGCTAATTTGGACGTAATAGTGTAAAATTCGCAGTAAGCATTCGCAGTAAGCATTCGCATTCGCCTGCTATTAGTATTCATCTTGCTCTCTTGTTTCCATCTTATAATGATTGAATCTAAACACCCGTTATGCCATGATGATGAGCTCTCAGCCTTGTTGCAAATATTCAATCCAAGCTCTTCCACTAATAATATTTATCCTTCTGCTTATCAAAAAACTGCAATATCATCATGGGATGAAATTAGTGATTGCTGTAATTGGGATGGTGTCGAGTGCGATGACTACACTGGTCATGTTATCGGCCTTGAACTTGATAGTAGCTTTCTCAATGGTCCTATCAACTCCACCATTCTAAAAAGCGTACTTCGAAACTTGACTGACTTGTACACAATTTTTTTCGGTTATTGGTTGAACATTTCTTCTAGAGTACTATCTGATGTATTTGCAAACTTATCTTCTCTCTCATCTCTTTCTCTCCACGCCTGCAGATTGTATGGTGAATTTCCCACAAGTATTTTCCAACTACCTAGCCTACAGGTCCTCAGGGTGAGTTCCAATCCATATCTGACTGGTTACTTGCCTGAATTTAACAAAACCAGTCCTCTCGAGTACTTGAGTCTTTTGAACACAAGTTTCTCCGGCAAGCTACCAGATTCACTTGGCGACCTCAACTCCTTGAAAGGATTGTACATCAGTGGTTGCAATTTCTCAGGCTCGATTCCGGCTTCACTTGGTAACCTTACTCAACTCACTACACTCGACCTTTCATCTAATAATTTCTCAGGGTCAGTTCCTTCATCACTCCCTAATCTTTTTCAACTCACCACACTCGACCTTTCATCTAATAATTTC
>JAESVK010034172.1:0-12084 GCA_017140935.1 Hamamelis virginiana | reverse complement strand
TTAAGATATATATATATATATATATATATATATATATATATATATATATATATATATATATATATAAGCCACCACATCAGAAAAATCCAGATAAATCAACTGCTCTCATAACTACAGCCGATTATTATTCCTCCACTGTCCCAGGAAAATCAACTAGATCAACTAGATCATGGGCTGATCTTGCTGATGATGTAACTCTTCAACTATGCCCAAGAAGCACTCCAGAACGATGGGCTGAGCAAAGCTTAGCTTGTAAACAATATTCACCTGAACAGTACTTATCACTCTCCGAGGAAATGAGTACATCTTCAGCAGTTGTCAGGCATCAAACATTCGCTGAAGCAACCTCTTCAAAAAATCCCGTGGTGGTATCCAACCCCACTCCGACTGTTTCAAAAAATTTGAAAATTGAGCAGCTTAATACTGCTCCCCCACCAAAATCAAAATATTTCCAAAAAACTGAATTTGTTGACTTCATACCTATGGAAAAAGAATTTGCAGGTATGGGTCCAATTGAAACCTGCAGAAAAGCTGTTTTCGAAAAAATTTCATTATTTTACTACTGAGTTTAATAAAACTCAAAAATTTTATGAATTTATTTTAATGGATACTAAGTCAGCTGTTTTCAAACACCATTTTGATAAAGCTGATGAATCTCTCATAACTCATTCAACTTGCCGAATTCTTCGGTTTATCTCACTTGCTGATTGGGGTCAGGATCCCATCAGACCTAGAAAATTTTCAAAAAGTTTCCAGCCACCTTGTTTCAACTATCTTGATTACCATCATGCATGGTATAATACTTTTTATTTTCAGAACAAAAACTTCCGTCATATATGGATGCTTTTCTTTGATAAAAGCTTCTCCCTTAACGTTCCAAACTGGGTTTTCGATTGGTGGGAATTATTTGGTCCTATACCAGAAATCTTCCCTCCTATCATTCTTGAAGGATATCAGATCTTTCAGGAAAAAATTCGCCCTCAACCTCCCCAGGTTCATCATCCTAAAATGTTGTTATACTTTGGACATTTTAGCTTGGCCTGGACTATGTATTGGAAATATGATTTTAATCAGCAAACTAATCGAGTTCCTCGATTAATCAGAAACTTTTATGTCAAATGGTGGGATAATTCTCTAACAGATCATATCTTGCCAGAAAAGATTCAGAACTGGTTCAAACAGCATCCTACAATATGTAGCACAGGTTCTGCTGATGCCGCAAGGGTTCTTTTGGACAAAAATAAGATCATGCATCAACTATCCATTGCCCCATCAACTTCAAAGAAAGAATTAAAAAAGCAACTTTTGGCTGCTGCCTCAGAACTTGATGATGATGATGATGAGGAAGAAGAAGAATCCCCGTCTTCTGAGACAGAGCTAGGAGATGAAGAAGATATCTTCAGTCCTACAGGATTCTTAGGGTAGAAACTGTATCTTCCTGTTAGTGGATTTGTCTCCATACAGGAATTAAACTTTTAGAACTTTTCACCGAAAGTGGATTTGTCTCCACTCTGTTGTCAGAACTCGTCAGGCACCGAAAGGATTCTCGCGTGACAAAAGATTCAACTTTTTCATCATTGCTACAGTAAAAGTCGACACTATTTGGCACTGTAGCAGTATTGAAGGTCAAAAGAAAACTCAAGTGTTGATCATGTGACCGACACTCAGAACTATTTCAGAACTGTTGTCATGTGAAGCTATTATTAGCTTCGGATGCTAAATGCTTTCTCTCTTCCTATTTAAGGAGAGTTGAATTCATTTGAGAACTCAGAGTTTACTTCCCCTTCCCTTCTTAGTAAACTACTCCGAACCCTTTTGAGTGTAACCCCTCATCCTAGGAGTTCGTCTTCTCCAAGTATTACTTCTTGTAAGTTTTACTTGTTTATCTGTAACTTTTATTTATGAATTGAAACTTTGAAATTTTCATTTATCTGTGTTTTTAGTATTTATATTAACTTTTGAATATTGTTTATAAACTGCTTCTTTTTCTGCATCTCTTCCTGGGTAACAATGGTATCAGAGCCATAGGGAGTGAGTGGGAACAGCATAGGTTGACTGTAGAACTCTATAGTAAACTAGGTGTCAGATCGCCGAAGTAAGTCGGGCAGCAGAGTGTGAGTAAGACCCGCAGTAAGGCAGGCCTTAGGTTGAATTAGAGGACTTAGGATAGAATCGCCGAATGAGGCAATCCTAGGGTAACAGACAACATGAGTTTTCTCTCACGAACTTTGTCGATGGCATTATCGTCATCCCGAAAGGGAAAAGAAACTGAAACAGTAAATAAACAAGAGTCAAATTTTAATATGGATAATGTAAACTTTGATAACTGGAAGATTCCTAAAGTACCTGGAAAAGATATTTATCATCGGGGAACTTTCGAGTTCTTTTCCGATTTAAATATCCAAACTCAAGAAAAATCTTTTGAACTAAAAAATGAGTTTGAAACTATCCAATTGTTCGATGAAGAGTCCATCACTCGATATCGACAAGAAAACTTTAACTTCCTACACATAGGACTTGTCCAAATAGCAGTAAAACCCTTACTTAGAGAAGGTCTAAATATGACTGTTCTCATGGCACTAAGGGATTGTTGACTGCTAAACTTTGAAAAATCTATGTTAAGAGGAATTGAAGCAGGCCTTCATGATGGTCCTGTTTATTTCAACTGTTTTCCTAATTTCAGTGTAAGTCTTAGGGATGCAAATATTTTGCATACTCTTACCCTGAATTTACAGGTTCATAACTCTGAAACTATGGTAGGAACACATCCTATCATACTTCTATCCAGAATTAGATATAAAGTTTTTACTACCTTTTTAGATCACAAGGCCAAAACTTTATCTAAAAGAGGAGAAACCCTTCTCTTACAAACTAATGCTAAAAATCATGGTGAACTTATAACTCCTAAAAGGATACTTTGGAATGAGTTAACCTTTCCAGAAGAATGGAAGCTCAATAAAGTACTTCCTCCACCTAAACAACCTGAAACTGCAACTTCTAGGATAAGAAGAATGGTAGAATATAGCGATGGAAGTGTAGGAATTAGCTTCAATAGAAGGAGAAATTCCTTTAGACTTCCACCAGCTGATAATAGGGTCCCAGTAGAAGAGGCTAGATCCTCTACATCTTCTATTCCAATAAGGATATTTGAACAAAGGATTCCAGATTTATCTGGGATACGGAATTCGGATATTCCTCAACCCTATTATACTACCACTCCCTCAGATGATAAAAATGAGGAGACTGAAAGTGAAAATATGTCGCCAACATATTCGCAAGTTCAGGATCCACAACTCTATGTCATAGAGAAAAAATTTGAAATTAATAAAACTCTCTTAAATGAAGACTTTATGAGTAAAGAAAATCGGGAACTTAGAAAAGCTTATTTTAAAAGATATAACAAAGATGAAACTGAACTTTTAAGAGATCTTTATTATAATTATATGTATGTTCATAAATTTCAAATAAGCTTCTTTAAGTGGCTTGAAATTTATGAAAGCAAAAAAGAACTAAATGTTTTAACCAAAACAACTAAATCTTGGCAGGTATCTCCAAATACCACCAGGGAGTCTATTCATCCTCCCATGGAACAATTTGAGATTCCTGTAAGAGGGTCTACTGTTGTAGCTTCCCCTTATAAAAAAGATAATAATAAAATTAGTGAACAGATTAATTTCACTAACCAGTATCTTGAAACAATTGGAGATCAACTATCTCGGGTTGAAAATCTAGTCCAGAAGAATGATCATCTTCCTAAAAAGGCTGATGAAACTCATCTGTTCAGGCCTCATGAAATTCCTAAGAAAAATAATAAAGAATTATCAAGAGACATTTTCGAGATAATTGATAGAAAACTTAAAGGGATTGAGGAAACAATTGGAACTACAGTAGTTCCAGACACTCCTGCTCAAGCTTCTAGACCAACTACTTCTAAGACCGTTGCAGTATTAGATAGAGTAAATGAAGAAACTGATTCTGAGCAGGAAGGATTTCTTCCAGAAGAGAATCAATTTGAAGTCAATAAAATTTATAATAATGCACAACCTTTAAGAAATTTTTACCCAAGAATTACCTTTCCTGATATGGCTATGGAAGAAAGAGGATCTTTCCATCAAGCTGCATATCAAGGAGGAATTATCTATGAATGGAACATAGATAATAAAACTGAATATCACATTATTAATACACTTCAAGAAATGACTATGGTTTGTACAACTTATAAAACTAAAAATCCAGATTGCTCAGGCATTAGTATCTGGATTTACTGGTCAATTAAAAAGCTGATGGGATCATTATCTTAACCAAACCAAAAGAGACACAATTTTAACTGCTGTTAAAACTGATAGACTTGGAATTTCTATTAAAAATGAGGATGGAGAGGATATTCAGGATGCAGTTGCAACCTTAATCTTCGCCATAACTAAACATTTTATTGGTGATCCATCTAAACTTAAGGATAAAGATTTTGATCTTTTGACTAATTTAAAATGTCCCAAACTTGAAGATTTTAGATGGTATAAAGATATCTTTCTCACCAAAGTCATGATGAGAGAAGATTGTAGCCAAATGTTTTGGAAAGAAAAATTTCTAGCTGGTCTTCCAACTCATTTTGGAGACAAAGTTAGAACTAAACTGTGATAACCCAAAATTTTAAAGTTATATTTTATGAAATTTCATTAAAGTTTGGGGTGAATTTTGAGGAAAAAAATAATAATAATAATAATAATGACATATACATTTTTTTTTTTATGCCAAACAGTCCCTAACGTTTTCCCATATAACAAAACCATGGGCTGTTTTAAATAACCCACATTTTTTCTTTTATAAAACACTACAAGAACAATTCTTTTCAAAGACAAAGACAGAGAATCGAGAATGGGGGTTTGAGAGAGAGAGAGAGAGTCGGGAATGGGACCGAGAGGGAGAAGGAGCTGCAACCGTGGAGAGTGGGGTTGCAGCGCCGAGCATTGCCTGAATCTCGCCGGAGTGTAGCCGGAGAACTCACCGAAAGTTATTTCTGAAAGAGGTAGGTCAGTCTTCGCATAACAGCATCATTTCTCCTCTTTTCTCCTTTTCATTTTTCTGGTTTTGGGCTTTAGAAGCCAAATTTGGGAAAGGTGAAAGTTGGAGGCTGATAGCATGTGCATTTTACCTCTTTTCTTTCTTTCCATTCACATGCTCTGTTTTTGGAAAACCTGATGGTAGAGTCGGGTGAGAGTGTGTGTGGATTTAAATGGGTTTGTTTATAAGTTTAAACTTTAATCTTCCAAACCATGGTGGGTTTTTATAAAATCTGTTTTCAAACTGTGGATTTCATGTTTTTTTAGTCTTGCTTATGTATAGATCCATGGCTGTGAGGAATGGTTTGGAATGGATTTTAGCATGCAAGCACAGTTGGAGAGTTTCATGCTAGAAACTGAACATAGCTATGGGTCTGATTTTGCTTGAAGGAAGAATTTATGGTGTTTATTGAGGATTACATGCAACTTGAGGGTGTCAAGGAAAGGTTTTTAATTCAGTTTTCATATACATGAAATCTGATTTGAGTTTTGAAACATATAGGCACGTTTATGGGTTTTAGACATGGATTTTCAAACATTGCATGTTCATCCTCTTCTCTCCATTCACATATACATTTCGGACCCATGGGGATTTGTTATGATGGTATTTTCAAAACTGATTTTTTTGGAAAATAAACTCATAACTTTATGTTTTATAAGAGGGCTGGATTTTTTTATAGTTTCAAGCAGGTCCGAATCCTCCATTTTATTTGCATGTTCAGTTTTGTGATAAAATGAGACTACCTGTGAGTGGACTGATGCTTACATGCATAAGTTGAGAAATAAATCCTTGGTTTTAAACACTGATTTGATGAATCATGGTGGGTGATAGTGGGCAGCGGCCATGACTGCTTGGGTTTGAGCTTGTTTATGGGTTTTTAGACCTTGTATTTTTCGGATCCATGTATTTCCCAATTGATTTGAAGTCTTGATGATATATATAAGTTGTTTGTAGCTGCTTGTATGTAATTTTGAGTTTTGAATAGCTGTCTCGAATTCCTTGGACTTTGATTATTAAATGTCTAGAAAATTCTTGTTAAAAACTCCTCTCCTTTGAGTTTTGATGGCTGCTGGAATTCAACTTTGAAAACTTATTTTGAATCTTCAAAAGTGGTATAAATTGGATACAAGTGATTTATGTTATAATCTTGAGTTTAAAATGTTGGATTAAGGTTTTAAAGTATTGATTTGGAGCTTACTTGCATTATTATTAAGTGGGATGAAGTTTGGAAAAGCTTGGGAAGTCATAAATGGCGGATTTTAGGTGCTGTAGATCGGAATTGTGCAGCAAAGGAGACCATTACCGATAAAGGTCTATGTCATTATCGGTAATGGAGAGGAAAGGTGCAAATCCAAGGCTTTTGATGTATTTAGTTTTCTTAAAACTTGTTTTGCTCAAAACTTTAACATCGGGTATCCGTTTTTGACGTATTTTATATGTACGAAAAGCTTATGAAGTCTACTTTCTAAGTTTTATGGTTTTAAGGTCAAATTATTTTTGGAAAGAGAGTTATTTTGGTAAATACCAGATTTACCCCTCATGTGCACACTTTGTCTTCTTTGGCCTATATCCTCAAATCCACTTTGCTTTTGGCCATGGAATTCAATGTGTGGCATCTTGATAAGCTGGGGATGTGTTTTAGAAGTTTTAAAGTCATGAGTTTAGCATTTTGGGGTTTTTGGATCCTTAGAGTTGTGAGTGGAGCAGTTTTGAGAGTCATTTTGCTTTACTTTTGAACTGTGGATGCTCGTGCTTTCTTTTGATCTTTCTTGCTTGCATTACTGTTTGTTTCTCAGTGTTGATTGGGTCCTTTGGGGGGACAACTTGCATCGGGTGCATCAGGCATTGCATTAGGAGGCTCGTGGAGCCACAAGGGTTGGGAAAACACAGCTGCATTGAGGTAGGGATAAGTAACCTCTTACTGTAACGATAATATGTATGTTTTACAACTGTTTTTGAGAACTACATGAACATAGATGTTAAACACATTTGAGTATGGTATAACTTACAAATGTTTGAGAACCTTACGGATTATTAGCTTGTTAAATAGATACATGGAATATACTAGTTTGAAGACTATTGAATTGTGTGGCATGATTATGAAATGAGAACTAAGGCACAGAAATGAAATGTTTTGAGAACTTGTCTATATTTCCTGGCAAACTACTTAGAACTGGGTATTATGTGTATGTGTATATAAAACTGGGGAACAGGCTTTCCAAATGCAGGTTTTATGGAAACACTTGATAAGGGCATATAGTGATAACTGTTTATATATATACACAATATAAATACTTGGTCTAAAGCTCATATGCCTGATTTTCTAGATATATCTATATTAAAGAAAGATGTTGAGATTTTCTTACAACTGTTCCCTTGACTTTTGGGTTGGATTGAATATTTTGAAATGAGAATCAGCCAGGGTACAAAAGTGAATATATATGTATATATATATATATATATGTATTTGAATAATGACGTGTCTTGAGGCTTATTTTGTATATAAGATGATGGCATATGGTTTATCTATTTCACTCCTGTTTTTGGATAATGGTTATGATTGCTTTGAAATAACACTCGATACTTTAAATATATGCCACATATTATAACTTTACCTGCTGGCTTTGGAAATTGGTTTAAAAGTACATTCTTATTGCTTCTCTTGCCCATTTGAAAATGATTTATATTATCGTGCTGTTATGCATGGTTTAGACTCGGTTGGTATACAGGGAGACTATTTAAGGGCCCATGGTCCTGGGTGGAGCCTTAGTGCGGACCCGAAGTATATAGCCCCGTAGTGGCTCGACAGTTGGCCATGTGTTTTAGGCAACTGGTCGGTTATCCTTGAGAGGTCAGACCCCGTAGTGGTCGGTTTCGGCTGTCGTTGTGCCGGAGGCTTGTTAGCCTAGAACAACGTCCTGATATACGTTCTGTGAGCCTGGTCTTCGAAATTGATGGGTATTATATTGCATTTATAACTGTTCAAAACCCACACCATTTACATTATTGAACTTTGGACTGAATATAAAACTACTTGACTTAAGCTTTTCACTGAAAGACCACACAAGTTTATAACTGCGTTATCTACGGTTTTATAAACGTTATATAAACTACGTTTATTTAAAATATTTCATGTATCACTGTATTATTGTTATTTGTAGAGGTTATTTTATTCCTACTGAGCAAGTGGAAGCTCACCCCTGCTTTTATGCAGCAGATTACAGGTTGGCTCGGGGTTTGCATGCATGATTTGAGACAAGCCCCTATTCGAGGATTATTAGATGATTGCATGGTCGATTCTGCATTGGACCTGCATATTATTGAGTTGTGTAGTATTTATATTTTCTTGATTTTGGAATTTGCCATTGTTTGTGGCATAGCCTACTTGCCAGGGATGTTGGCATTATTATTATTTGATTTATTATTATTGTATAAGACGTTTGGGACATTTGTATGAGCATAACATTTCATATAGTTAATTATGCCTATATTTCTTGTCTCTCATAAGGATATATGAATGAGCAGGTCAGGTTGTACCTCTATCTTGACACGTGTTGACCTATCCGGAAGGGTCGGTACGATTGTTAGGTTGGGGCGTTACATAAACTAAGAGAACAGAATAATGGAACAATTCCATATGATGATCTCACATATGGAGATTTAATCAGTACTATCCAAGCTGAAGGAATTGCCAGGTGTACTGATTACAAACTCAGACAACAAGAAAAGAAGGATAGAAAAGAAGGAAAGAAAGAATTAGGATCCTTCTGTGTACAATTTGGTATCTCTTCTCAATCTTTAGCCCTTTCTGTGAAAGCTAAAAAGAAAGAGAAGAAAGCCAAGAAAAGAAATACTAAGACTAATACAACTACAACCTCTCCATCCACTTCTACAAGAAAACCGTTTAGGAGAAACACCAGGACTAAGAAACCGGGTCAAAACTTTGTAAATAAATGGTTACAACCATCATCTTCTTCTAACACACCAACTGGACCTTGCTATAAATGTGGAAGAATGGGCCATATTGCTAAGGATTGTCCAGTAAAGAAAAAGATAAATGAATTAAGTGTGTCTGATAAACTTAAACAACAACTTGAGAGTATTCTACTCTATTCTGATATAGAAGAAGAAGAAGGACTCCAAGTTGATGAAATATATTCTTCAGAGGAAGAGGATGAAAATCCTGGTGAATCTGAAGAAGGAATTAAAGAAAATTGTAAATGTATTAATGTAATTACCAAAGAACAAGATATTCTTATAGAATTAATTGATGAGATTGATGATCCTATAAAAATGAAGAATTATCTCACCAAACTAAGAAAAAACCTTGAACATGAACATAAAACTACTAATAAAACTTCTTATGATTTAAAAGAAATTTTTGACAGATTTAAACACAATAAGCAAGATAAAAATGTTACTATAGGTGACTTACAACAAGAAGTCATTCAAATTCGTAAAGAATTGAAAGAATTAAAAGAAACTAGTGAAAAAGATATTAGTGACTTACAATTAAAAGTTACTAAACTTACTTTACAAAAAATTCAAGATAAGGCTTCTTCTTCTAAGCTTCCATCCCCAATAGATGAGGATGAGTCAGAAGAATCAGATTCTGAGCGGCAAGAAGATCCTTATATTAATCTCATAACTCGTGTTAATTATCAAAAGTGGCATGTTAGATTAACTATTATAATTAACAAGGAATTTGAACTTGATACCATAGCATTAATTGATTCTGGTGCAGATCTCAACTGTATACAGGAAGGATTAATCCCTATCAAATACTTTGAAACTACCAAAGAAAAATTAAATACGGCAAATGGTAGTAAACTTCTTATCAATTATAAACTAACAAACGCACATGTTTGTAATGGCGGTGTTTGTCTTAAAACACCCTTTATTCTTGTCAAGAATATTGGACAAAATGTAATTTTAGGAACTCCATTTTTAAACTTAATACAACCCTTTCAAGTTGATAATCAAGGAGTTTATACTAATGTGAATGAAAAACAAATAGTTTTTCAATTCATTAGTCCTCCACAATTAAAAGACTTGAATCTTTTGAAAACATTGTCAATTTTTCCGAAACTCAACGTAATAGAAAGAAAGACTAATCAGTTGTTCTTTCTCAAGAAAGAAATTGCACACAGAAAAATAGAAGAACAATTAGAAAATAGGATCGTTCAACAGGAAATCGTTGCTTTCTAGAAGAAATTAGAATCAGAAGTTTGTTCTGATCATCCTAATGCTTTCTGGGAAAGAAATAAACATATTGTTAAACTTCCTTATATAAAAGATTTTAATGAAAATGATATTCCAACAAAGGCTAGGCCAATTCAGATGAAAGAAGAACTATTAAAACACTGTATTGAAGAGATAAAAGATCTTCTTAAGAAAAAGCTTATCAGACCAAGCAAATCCCCTTGGAGCTGTGCAGCTTTTTATGTTCAAAAAGCTTCAGAAATTGAAAGAGGAGTACCTAGACTTGTAATCAATTATAAGTCTTTGAATGATGTACTGCAATGGATTAGGTACCCATTGCCCTACAAACAGGATTTAATTCAAAGACTATCTAATGCAAAAATATTCTCAAAATTTGACATGAAATCTGGATTCTGGCAAATACAGGTTCATGAAGAAGATAAATATAAAACTGCATTTACAGTTCCTTTCGGACATTTCGAATGGAATGTTATGCCTTTTGGATTAAAAAATGCTCCATCAGAATTTCAGAACATTATGAATGATATTTTCACTCCATATATCAACTTCACAATAGTATATATTGATGATGTACTAGTGTTTTCTAATTCCATAGAACAACATTGGAAGCATCTTAATATATTCTTTCATATAATAAAAAATAAAGGATTAGTTTTATCCGCTAAAAAGATAGAACTTTTCAAAACAAAAATTAGATTTCTTGGATATAATATTCATCATGGAACTATTTTGCCAATAGAACGATCGATTGATTTTGTTAATAAATTTCCTGACATTATCAAAGACAGAACTCAACTCCAAAAGTTTTTGGGATGTTTAAATTATATCTCAGATTTCTTTCCAAACTTAAGCCAACTTTGTGCTCCTCTTAGAAAGAGACTTAAGAAAGATCCTCCAGCTTGGACTGATGAGCACACCAAACTTGTTAAAACTATTAAACAGCAAGCTCCTAGACTAAAGTGTCTTTGTATTACTGATCCAAAAGCTTTTAAAATTATCCAGACTGATGCCTCAGGTATAGGGTTTGGCGGAATTTTATTACAAAAAGTGGACAATAAGGAAAAAATTGTTAGATACCATTCTGGTACTTGGAACCATGCCCAACAAAACTATTCAACTATCAAGCAAGAAATTTTGTCAATTGTTTTATGCATTACAAAATTTCAAAGTGACATTTTAAATCAAAAGTTTTTAGTCCGCGTTGATTGCCAGGCGGCTAAATCAGTTTTACAAAAAGATGTAAAAAACTTGGCATCAAAACATATTTTCGCCAGATGGCAGGCAATATTATCTATTTTTGATTTTGATATAGAATATATTAAGGGAGAAACGAACTCTGTTCCAGACTTCCTAACTAGAGAATTTATTCAGGGAGATCGATCCAATGCCTCCTAAAGGAAGAGGTGGTAGCAAGCCACCACATCAGAGTTTACTTCCAATCTCTCTTCCTATTTAAGGAGAGTTGAATTCATTTGAGAACTCAGAGTTTACTTCCCCTTCCCTTCTTAGTAAACTACTCCGAACCCTTTTGAGTGTAACCCCTCATCCTAGGAGTTCGTCTTCTCCAAGTATTACTTCTTGTAAGTTTTACTTGTTTATCTGTAACTTTTATTTATGAATTGAAACTTTGAAATTTTCATTTATCTGTGTTTTTAGTATTTATATTAACTTTTGAATATTGTTTATAAACTGCTTCTTTTCCTGCATCTCTTCCTGGGTATAAATATATATATATATATATATGATCAGATATTTTTATGGGATTCTTGTTTTGCTGAGCATTGGAGTTAATCTTTTTCC
>JAESVK010034163.1:0-11350 GCA_017140935.1 Hamamelis virginiana | reverse complement strand
TTTTATAGAGGTCGAATGTGTTTGTAACTAATTCCATGTGTCAAATCTCGGTTGGCTAAAGGTTATAGCCGTTCCACATTTTATGGGATTAGTTGAGATCATGTATCTTCAATATCTTTGATCTGGTCTTCATATATGAACGTGCCTTCGAACTCCCAGCCAGATGTTGCCACGTTGCCACGTTTCTCATCAGATATCAACGTGCATTTTGAGCTCCTCATAAGATATTGCCACGTGCCTTCCATGTATTGGCTGTATCAAAGTTATCAAGGCCATATTTGATAAAGGATATCTTGTTGGCCTATTCTTTTTGTGGCCGATATTTCATAGACCGAACATATATATTGTCTTTTCTTAATTTCGGCCTTCTAAGAATATTGCTTCAAGATTTTCGGCCTTCACAATCGTTGACCGATTTTTAGTGTGGTAACATTTGCCCCCCATATTTCATAATTAAAATGAATTATGGAATATATCAGTATGAAAATCGGTCTTGAATTATTTTTGACCGATTCAAGATATCTTCGGCCTATCGTAATAAACCTATTGAAATAACTCAATACCAAACGTCAGAGTAATGATGGCGTATGGAATATGTGGCATTTAATGAGCCGTCGTTTTGAAACCGCCTTTCAGTAAATTGATACGGCTCTGCCGTTTGGTTGTACGGCTCTGCCAGAAGTGACGTCAGTCACGTCTTTTCACGTCTCTTAGGCGCGAAAAAATTGGTTCTAATGATTATCTCCAAAGGTTTCTTTTAAAACCTCCAAAACCCTTCTCATTCTTTACTTTTTCTCTCCAACTGCTCTGAGTGCTCTCTTCTTCTCTGGTTTTTTTTTCCGGCGAACTCCATACGGCAAATCTTGAGCTTTTACCATCGCTTCTTCAGTAAAGATCTCATTCTTTCTTTCTCCTTTACGAGTTTCATTACCTTTTCGCCGTTTGTTTGAGATATTTCGGGTGTTCTCCGTCATTATTTTGTTCTATCAAGACTTCTCGAGATTTCTGTAATGGCAACCGGAGGTGAAGAGTTTTCTGGCCAATCCCGTCTCCAGCAGTTCCAAGAGGTCACCCCTAGCATTGTCGCGACTCAGGTATTATCTCCTTTAGATAATTCCTATACTTTAGGTCCGCGTTTCATTGATTCTTCTGCTATTGCTTCTGTTGAGTCTATTTTTCCAAAACACCATGACGAAACCTTTGTTTTTGAAAATCCTGATTCTAGAATATTTTCTGCTCTAGAAGGTACCATTAGGTGTTGGCCAACCACTGTTCCTGGTTGGAATGAGTGGTTCGACCGAATTGCTGCGGTCAAGGCCGATGAATGGAAAACCTCTGGTTTGTATGAGGTTATATATTTTTCTAGGTCTCCCATTACTTTAAATCGACCTCTTCTTCTTTCTTCCCTCTGTTTTTGGTCTGTTTCAACCAACAGTTTTCATTTTAATAAAGGCATGATGACCCCAACATTATTGGACTTGGCCGCTTTATTCGGTCTTCGTCCTCATGGGGGTTACGTGAATGCCAGTACCTCCTTTCCTGAGGATGATAGTTCCTTCCCAATTTTTGACCGAAAACACTCATCTTACAGAAATTTTATTTCCAAATTTAATCCAAAAACAGGTGATATATCTCAGACCGAGTATATTGCCTTTTTGTTGTTTTGGATAAGTAAATATTTGTTTTGTACTGCGGCCTTTCAAGTAGTGAAGGCCGATTTGAAATTGGCCTATTTTCTTAGCCATGGTCATAAGGTTTCCCTAGGCCCGCTCGTTTTGTCTAGTCTATATCGTGGGATTTATCATCTCTTGACTTCTGACTTTAAAACCTGGGGTGGCCCTTTATGGATGCTTCAGATCTGGCTTTATGCCTATTTTCCTCCAATAAGTCCAACTTTTTCGTTTCGGCCTAGCGTGCCTTCTCTAGGTCATCAATTCATTCATCATACAGGCGTACTTCCTTCTTTTTCTTCTTGTTTCAAATTTTTCTTCTTTGATAAAGACCGATCCCGTTTTTTCATTTATGACAATCCTAAATTTCTCCCTTTGTGGGTAATCCAAGCCATTGATTTTTCACTTCGGCCTGTGCCTTTACTAAATTTTTGGAGTAGCGTTTTGACTGCTAGGGACATTCATCATAGAGTCATCATTGAGAAGTCTGCTAATAACCGTTGTGGGGTAGAAACTTATAATCCTCACTATGTAGCTCGCCAATTTGGCTTGATACAATCCATTCCCTTCCCAATAACCTTTTCAGTCAACTGTGGTTCCTTGGAGAGGCCAGCACTCGTAAAAGAAGCTGATGTGGAGGGGGTGGACCGAATTTATTCAATAATTCGGCCTGCATCAGTTCCTCCATTTCCCATTAATGAAGATGCCACTGCAGAATTTGATCATTTTTGGTCTGAGTATCTGAGGCCGTACCGGTCGAATGAGTCTGTTGATAGATTCCTTCTTAACTGTACATCTGATAGTGAATCTAGCAGCACTGACCATTCATCTTCTCTTCAGTCTGCAGGAGACAAGAAACAGAAGAAGAAAAAAGGTATTCCTCTTGACCAGTATGAAGATTATCAATCGGTCTTGGCTTTTGAGAAATTTTATGGGATCAAATGGGTACAATCTAGATTTAGTCAAATTCTTGATGAAATGCAAGATGTAATTTTAAGAAAGAAAAGTTTACAAAAAGATTTATTTTTTGAAAAACATCGGTTTAAAAGACGAATAAATTGGGATGCCTTTCATGACCGTTTTAATTCTTTTTTGGAAAACCATAGACCGAATATGCCTTCCACTTCACTAAGTATAGCCGATTTTGTACCTATTGATCCCATAAATCGGCCACCTGAATCAACATCTGATGGTGTTACGTGGAGTGGTCACTTCGCAAACTGGCAAGAAGTCCGAATGTGGAAGGATCGTTCCGTGTATACGCCACTTGATGTTCGATTTAGAGTGGGTAAGTTTTTATCATTTGTGGGTTTTATTTTCGATCTGACTGATCCTGAATTCTTATTTCTTGCAGCTGGCCGATATGCTGAGGTTCAAGAACGGCCACTGGCACCTCTCGAGCCAATTCTTTCTTCAGAAGAAGAAGATGCGCCGGTTGATGCTAATCCTCCTCCCCCTCGCCAACCTAAAAGGAAGGCACCAAGCAAGGCCACAGTCAAAGCTCCAGTGGCCAAGGTGGCCAAGGTGGCGAAACAGTCTAAAGGCCGACAGGACATGGATTCCCTTTTTCAATCCTTAGTCCAACAGAGTCAGCCTACCCCTTCTGGGTCCCAGACAGACACAACTCGCATGCCAACGAGTGAACCCTCTTCCCAACTACTCAGACGGTCATCTCAGGCCGATTCGGGCACTCAAGCTGCTATAGACTCCCCTCTTCCTGCTATTTATCCTTCCCCAATCCGGTCGTCAGCCACACTGAACACACCTCCTTCAGGTCCTAGTCAAAGTCGGCCTACCTTGGTCGACCCTAGTGACACATTGGCTTGGCTGCGATCGTTTTTGGGTGAATCTGCAGAACCTGTGAAGCCTCCAACTCCGAAGCAGACTGACGTTTCTGAAGCAAAGAGCTATCTGACGGCCGTTTCGACCATGGCTCTTTCTGATGCATGCAAGGAGTCAGACCGAATAAGGTCTTCTGCTGATGTTCTGCTATCCTCTCCTGATCTTACCCCAGGCTTAAGTGCAAACCTTCAGGCCTTTGTGTCTTCTCTTGCGACTATATTCGTGAGTTATGAACAAGCCTGTAAGGAGATCGAAGAAGGGGAAAAGAATCTTCAAAGGGGTGAAGATATGAAGGCCGAGGCTAGGGTACATTTGAAGAACATGGAGAGCTTCCAACTGATGATCCAGGAGAGCGGGAGGACTATTTCTGCCATAGCTGACCGAATAGAGAATTTGAAGAGGGAACTCTATGATTTGCAGCGAGGGATTGAGAAGGCTGAAGAGGTGAAGGCAAAAGCTAATGAAGATGTGATCAATACGGCCAGGACTGCTGAAGAATTATCAAGATCACTTAAAGCTCACAGTACTCAAATGGAAAAAACAAGGATCCAAGTGAAGTTAGCTTCTAATAGATCGGCCTCTGCTATGGCTGACTGGGTAAAAGCAACGGACTCCTTGAAGTTTTCTCTGAGTGTACCTTTACCAGCAGATCCTCCATTGGTCGGCCTTGAAGCCTCTCAATCCCAAATTGCCGTTGAAGTGGCCGAAATAGAAAGCAATCCTTTGGCCCTTGAGCCAGTTGTACCCCCATCTTAGTTTTATTTTTCTGAACAATTTTATCTGGCCGTTGAGCCTTTTGGATTATGACAATAATTTTCGGTCATTTGGCCTTCTTGTATTCCAGTTACTTTTGACAATACAATTACTTTTGATTTTTTAATCTTTTGCGGTCAAAAGGTGACTCGCTATTATATTATGCTTCTCTCTTTTGTTATTTCGGCCTCTTAGCCGTTCTTTGTTAATATGCCTATTGTTCATATATCTCTGTAACATTGTTCCCACATGGTAGGATGATACTTCTTAAGATAGCGGCCGTTAATTGGCCGATTATGAATGTTTGAATCCATATCCTGCAAGTGATAGGCTCCACCTTTTAATACTTTATAAATTTTAAAAGGTCCTTCCCAATTTGGGGACCATTTTCCAAATTCATTACTCTTGGTACCGACTGGTAAAATAACTTTCCAGACTAGATCATTTTCAACAAACGTTTTAGGTCGAACCTTCTTATTATAAGTTCTAGCGACCTTATCTTTTTGTGCTTTTAAATGATCAAGTGCCATAAGCCTAATTTCATGAAGGTCTTCAAGTTCGGCCAACATGGCATCTGAATAATCTTGATTTGATAAACCATTTTGTTGCGCCACTCTCATTGACCGAACTGTTATTTCCATTGGTAAAACGGCATCATGACCATAAGTCAACTCGAAAGGAGTTACTCCTGTACTTTCTCTTTTAGAATTCCTGTATGCCCATAATGCTTCAGACAAGAACTCATGCCAAACCCTTGGGTTATTTTCTACCATTTTTTCAATATTGAGTTTCAGAATTTTGTTGGTTGATTCGGCCTGTCCATTGGCTTGAGCATAATAAGGTGTTGAATGAATTATTTCAAAACCATATTCTTTTGCAAAAGCCATTACTTCACTACCAGTAAAAACTGATCCTTGATCGGCCGTAATTGTTTGCGGAAGCCCGAATCTGTGGATGATGTTTTCTTTGAGACATTTTATTATTTCGGTCTGTGTGACCGTTTTTAGGGGAATAGCCTCAACCCATTTTGTAAAATAATCAGTGGCAACTAAAATGAATGCATGTCTTTTAGAAGATGGTGGGAAAATTTTACCGATTATATCAATAGCCCATCCTCTAAATGGCCAAGGTTTTACAATGGGGTGTAGTGGAACAGCAGGCACATGTTGAATTGGGCCATACCTCTGACAAGCTTGACATCCTTTAGCATACTTTATGCATTCATTAAATGAATTCGGCCAAAAATAACCGTACCGTCTTATAAGCCATCTCATCTTTATGCCGGCTTGGTGTGCGCCGCATATTCCTTCATGAACTTCGGCCATAACCTGCATTGCTTCTTCTTGTGATATGCAGAGTAGTAATAGGCCGTCAGGGCTCCTTTTATACAATTCGTCATTTAACAAAACAAATTTCAACGAGAGCCTCTTAATTTTGATGTCAGTCTCTTTGGTCGGATCTTTTAAATATTCAATGATAGGGAATCTCCAATCATTTTGAGTAATATCTAAATTCATTATTCCGTGGTCGACTAAAAATAGAATTGAAGATTCAACTCTTCTTTCAATTGTGACCATCTTTTTGAATATCCCTAATGGAATTTTGAAACCTGAGGCTATTTGGGCCATTTCATTGGCCTCGTTATTTTCACCTCTTGGAATAAATTGCATTTCGACCTCGATAAAGCGGTCAATTAAATCTTTGGCTTTGTAATAATATTTAATTAGGGACTCACTTAAACATTTATATTCCCCTGTTAATTGTTTAATAACAAGTTGGGAGTCCCCCTTAATTTTTACAGCCACTACCCCTAAATCAAGTAAAATCTCGAGGCCTATAATTAATGCTTCATATTCGGCCTGATTATTTGAGCATTCGAAATCCAATTTAAGGGAAAAACAAGTTACCTTTTTTGTAGGCGAAATGATAATAATTCCTGCTCCAGCACTTTCCTCCGTTCTTGAACCATCAAAAGTCAGGGTCCAAGGTGCCAAACCAATATTACCAATCTCAATACATGGAAATATTTCTGGCGCAAGATCGATATTGGGATGATCAGCTAAAAAATCGGCCAACGCCTGGCCTTTTATTGCCTTTTGAGGGACATATACTAGTCTGAATTCAATCAACACTAGCGTCCATTTGGCGATTCTTCCTCTCACAATCGGTCTATTAAGCATGTATTTAATAACATCGGTCTGAGAGATAATATAGACTTCGAAAGGAATCATATAATACCTTAATTTAATACAAGCAAAATATAAACAGAAGCATAGCTTCTCAACCGCATTGTACTTTATTTCTAAATTGTTCAAAGATTTACTTAAATAAAATACGGCTTGTTCGAAGCCGTTTTCTTTGTCCTGGGCCAACATAGCACCCAATGAGCTTTCCGAGGCCGATATGTATAATTTGAGCGGCTTCCCTTTTATTGGCGGCATTAAGATAGGTGGTTTGCATAGATATTCCTTTATCTTTTCGAAGGCTTCCTGGTGATGCTTTTCCCACACGAAATCATCCTCTGACCGAATCTTTAACAGTGGTGAGAATGCTCTGGTTTTGCCTGCACAATTAGAAATAAAACGGCGCAAGAAATTAATTTGGCCGAGGAATCTTTGTAACTCTTTCTTATTAGATGGAGCATTAGCATTTTGAATGGCCTTGGTTTTATTGATATCGACCTCAATACCTTTTTGGTGGACTAGAAATCCTAAAAAATTACCGGCCGACACGCCGAATGCACATTTTAAAGGATTCATCTTCAATTTGTGTTCTCTCATCTTTTCAAAAGACTTTTTAAGATTTAAGAGATGTGTTTCAATATTGGTCGATTTGACCACTACATCATCCACGTAAACCTCCATGAATTCTCCAATGAATTCATGGAAAATAACATCCATTGCTTTTTGATAGGTCGACCCAGCGTTAATTAGTCCAAAAGGCATGACTACCCATTCAAAAGTACCAATATTACCAGGACACCTAAAGGCGGTCTTGGATATATCTTCTTCGGCTATAAAGATTTGATTATAGCCGGAATGGCCATCCATAAAGGACAACATTTGATATCCTGTGACCGAATCAACCAGCATATCGACTACTGGCATAGGGTACTCGTCTTTGGGAGAGGCTTTATTAAGGTCTCGGAAATCAATGCATACCCTAAGTTTCCCATTTTTCTTTATTACTGGGACTATATTTGATATCCAGTCCGCATATTGGGCAGGCCGTATAAATTTGGCCTTGAGTAATCTATCAATTTCCTCCTTGACCTTTGAATGGATTTGTGGGGCCATTCTTCTTGGTGGTTGTTTATATGGCCTAAATCCTTTTTTGATTGGTAGTTTATGCTCGACTAAAGATCGGTCAAGGCCTGGCATCTCATCGTAATCCCAAGCAAAGCAATCTCTATATTCTTTTAATAAGTCAATCAATAGGATTTTATCTTTTTCTGGCAGGCTTTGATTAACATATATCGGCCTATTCTCTCCTAGAGAAACTTCTTGTAATGGATCTTTAACTTCGGCCGCTTCGTCATTAAGTCTTTTTGGCTCAAGATTCAAATCTTGCCATGTAATTTCATCGATGTTTTCATCGACGCAGTCAGCTAGACTAGCCGACATATTTCTGGTGGCTTCAGATTCGATTAAGTACGCTGTAATCCGAGCCAAAGTTTCTTTGCATTTTTCTTTTGTCGTCTGATCCATGAATAACTTTGGAAAATTAATTTAGGCTATCTACGTCCAGAGAGGATGTAGCGACCTTGGTCGGTCGGCCATACTTATCTATACCGGAGAATTGTTGTGGCATAGCTCCAAAATTATATAATCTTGACTCAACAACATTAGTTGGAATCGGGAAAGGATTATTGTCCGCTTTAATTAATTCGGCCTTACAATCCTTCCACATGATTAACATTTGATGCAAAGAAGAGGGGACACACATATTAGCATGTATCCAATCCCTTCCCAGCAAAGCATTATAGTTGGCCTCTGAGTCCATTACGAAGAACGCTGTTAATCTAGATGTACTGCCAACTGCTACTTCTATAGGAGTTATTCCTAATGGCCGTACTGGGCTACCAGTAAAACTGGCAAGCGAAATTTCGGCCGGTAGAAGGTCGGCCTTTGTTTTCCCTAATCTCTTGAAAACGGAAGTTGGTAAAATATTGACTGAAGCCCCATTATCAATCAGGACTTTAGAAATTGGTTTTCCGTTGAAATTAGCTTTTATATACAGTGGTCGAAGATGTTTAGTCATGTTACTTGCCGGTTTTGGGAAACAGATCCCACCGCAAGTCATACCTAATTGTTGTTCGACCAAAGATTCTGGCCGACTATCATTTGAAGATAAACAAATGGTTAATCGGCCATCTATTTTAACATCTATATCATCTTCTAGATATTTTGGTTGGTCTTGTTTTGCTTGAAATTCATGAGGGAGAGTGAAGACCATATTTACCTGAGTTTCAATGGGCAATGTCCCGAATTGGATGAAATGTTCTCCAGGTTGCCTCTGATTATCTTTTTCTTCTTTTCGACCACCAGGTTCTACTTTGCCCCCTTTGTTGTTATCAGCCCGAACCCACTTGTTCTGGCCAATTCTGATACCTCCTGTTCTTGCTAGAATTTGCTTTCTCTGTTCTGCGAATCTCCTCTGTGCACGCCTCAATTGGGTTTTGGTTAATTCGGTCTCCCTGTACTGAGGGAACTTAGGATGTCTAACTTGCAACCATTTGTTGTTAGGCTGTGTCTGTGGAGGTTTGACCATTCTAGGTTGAGGAGATATTTCCATTTTCGTCCCAGGGGATGGTGGCTTTTCTTTATTTCCTTTGGCCATCCAGGCCTGAGGGGGTTTTTCGGCCTTATTTTTTGGGGATGGCAGCTTCTCTTTGGAGTTAACCTTCTTTTCAGGTGGAGACTTGTCGGTCTTGCTTCCTGATGATGTTCCTTTTTTGTCGCCGGTATTGCTTGATCCGGCATCCTCAAGTAGCAAGTCGTTTTTCAGAGATACTTTAAAACTCATTCCTCGAGGGCTGAAGGCCCTCTTGACCTCTCTGGACCCAATTTTGCCTTTATGGTCCTGGGCTTGGAACTCAAAATCCGGTTTATAATCTCCCATTAATGGTCGACGGCGTTTGTTTTCAATGATAGTTCGTTCGACCACATGTGTAGCATTGGCAAAATGCGATTGCTGCTTTGGCCTAGCCAACTCCATGAAGCATCTTCCACAATGAACTGGATATCCATTGATTAAGCTATATTGCTGGAGTGATTGCTTCGACCATTTCCTATACTTGTGATAGGTACCTGTAAAAGCATAATCTGCCGGATTCGGCTCCTTCCTCGTGATGCTGAGTCTTCTCATGGCCGGTTGCTTAAGAGATTCGGCCTCCACGCGATTGTCCGAGGTGATTTTCCCTTTACCTTTTTCTTTAGCCGCGTCTGGTGTTGGTGGGGCGGCCACTTGCTTTTTTGACTCCTGCGTATACAGCATGTTAATAGAAAACTCTGGAGGGAAAGGATCATCCTCGTCAATTACATTCACATTTTTATCGGTTTCACTGAACTTCAACTTTTGTTCACCGATAGATTTTTGGATTGCATCTCTCAGAACGATGCAATTGTTTGTATTATGTGACCATAAGTCATGCCATTTACAATATTTTTTATTTTTTATCTCATCCCTTGATGGTATGACATGGTTTTCAGGTAACTTTATCTGTCTATCTTTGAGTAGAAAGTCAAAGATCTGTTCTGTTTTTGTGACGTCAAAATCGTATTTTTTCTCTTTATAATTATTGCTATTCGGTCTCTTTTGACCGTTTGACTTTGACTCCGTAACATCTGATTTAGCCCGTACTAGGGCTTTGCATGAATATGGCCTTGTTAGAGCTAATTCGGCCAAGGCGATTTCATTTTCTTGGTCTTCCTCATCATCATTGGCGACCTCAAGGTAACCAGTATCTCTGTTTTGGTTCCTATAGTAGGTCCCTCTAGAGGATATCTTCCTCTGGTTTTCTTCTTCAAGAATTTTTTCGTATCTAGAAACTGATGATAAGAGGTGTCCTAGGTCGATGAATTCTTGACCCACGAATCTTTTTCTATTTTCAATATTAAGGCCACCCATTACCATTTTTACACAATCAGATTGTAATAAGGTGGTCCTACATTTATTCTCTGCAGTACGGAATCTAGAGATAAATAGCTCTATTTTCTCTCCTGGCTCTTGACACATGCGAGCCAAATCTCCGACCGTAACTTCGGCCTCTGCTCTGTAGAATCTAAGATGGAACATACGTTCCAATTCCTGCCACGTTGTTATTGACCCAGGTGGCAGGTTTACATACCAGTCAAAGGCCGAACCCGTCAAGGAGTTAGAAAATAACCTTAATTTGAGGAAGCTATTGGCCGCAGCTATCCCACACTGGGTAGTGAATCGGCCAACATGTTCGTAGGTGGATTGTTTGTTATCTCCCGAAAATAATGAGAAGTCTGGAACTTTGTACTGTCTCGGGAATTCGTATAGTTGGTCGATATAATCTGGATATGGTTTGCTATACGCGGTCCTGATGTTAGGACTACATAGTCCACCCATTTGTTCCCTAATTATTTCGGTGACCTCTTCCCTATTGAGGTAGGGCCGATTTGGATGAATTGGTTCAAACATATTTCCACCTAGCTGGTTTCCTACAGGATATTCGGCCATATTTTGTTGGCCGTACATGTGATGGACATGTGGTGTAGGCATGGGATTTTGTGGAGTTTGGACTTGAGGGTATCCCTGCATATATTGCCCACTATTCTCCATAGGCCCCATTGGTACATTTTGAACTGGAGCACTGAAATTCGGTTGCCCCCCAGCATTTGTTGCTTGGGTTTGGCCGAACACCTGTTGCCCCCCAGGTATTGGGGAATTTGTAATGTTATTCGGTGCATAATTCATAGGAACTTCCTTTGTTCCACTTGGGCCAATATGTGGCCTATACACAGGATTATTGTAAGTCGTGTGTGTGGGTGTATTGAACAATTGGTTTTGGTTGATATTGCCCATTTGACTTACTGGTTCAAAATTTGCGTTCGGCC
>JAESVK010034160.1:0-20210 GCA_017140935.1 Hamamelis virginiana | reverse complement strand
CTAATCTTCTGCAAACTTGGCGATCCAAATGTCATCATATACTGTATATCATGGATATTAAGTCAGGATTTAGATTTCATTTTGGCATCAAGTAATGGTGGTTCATACATGTAATTTTTTTCTTCAGGTTTTGGTTATTGGAGGAAGAGATGGTGGTGTTCTGCGAGAAGTCTCTCGCCATTCCTCTGTTGAGAAGATAGATATCTGTGAAATTGATGGGATGGTAGTTGATGTGTGTAATAAGATTTCAGTTTTAGTTTATTTTCCCTTGACTGTGAGTGAATGCCATATTCTTTTATTTGTAGAGCATTAATTGTTAGTTTTATGAACATAGCTGGTTAAAATATCTTATTTTTAGTACTCGAAAGGATTTTGGCTTCCAACATATTCAAATTTACTTATGGATTTCTTTTGGCATATGCTCACGATTCAGATTTTGTTTCTCCATTTTTAGATTTCTAAAAAATTTTTCCTTGACATAGCAGTTGGGTATGAGGATCCCCGTGTGACTCCATATTGGTGATGGTATGATCAGCCATCTTTTTTATCCTTTTCCTCCCTTAATTGTCCTTGCTTTTGTGAATTGATTTATTGGTTGGCTTTCTCTTAATCTTGCCGGAGTTGCATTCTTAAAAGCTAGGAAGTGTGCAGTTGTGAACCAGCCAACCTGATCGGGAGGCCTCTCGTTCACTTTTGGGGGTGTTATCTTGAGTGGATTGTGGATAATGTTTATCCGTCTCGATTTATCCTTCTCTATTATCCACCTTTATCCTTCTCTATTATCCACTCAAGATTGAGTTTTTGAAAAAGGATGAAAGTTTGTAAAAACTAGGAGTCGCCGCCTTATTTTTAGGGAACAAGGAAACAACAAAAAGAGTTTTATTTTCAATAAAACATTGACCCCATATTTTGGAAAAGCATGGTCTTCGAATCAAAATTAGATTCAGGGACTAGGTTACGAAGTGGGAAGGTTTCAAGGAACTCCTTGTAGGCACTCATCTCGCCCTAATTAAAGGTCTCCTAATTGGATTTGAGCTTTATCAAAATCTTTTCAAAACAATCCTAGTATATCTAATCAATCTCAAAATATGAATAATAATATATAATAATAATAATAATATATAGTACAAAAGTACACACAATCCTAAGGATCTTAGGAGATTAGAAGTCAACCTAAGATTGGACTTGCGCCCTATTGGATGCCTACGTACCTTACCAATTGCTTGATAAAGATCAAAATCCACGTAGTTCGATTGCCCTAGGACTCTCCTATTGTAATAAACCACATAATTGTAGAGATTCTATCTTATCTTGGACTCTAGCTTCGAGAGTTTGAGTTTGATCAAAACACTTGTTATGAGAGATGAAATTTCATTCCATTTTGAATTCTTTCAAAATCACTTTTAGAATTGTTCTCGAAGTAGAATCCTAGGTAAAATAGAACTCTATTTTTATTGTAATTCTTACAACAAAGAAGAGTCTTAAGTGGGATCAAGTGACCCCCCTAATCCTAGGGTTTCTAGCTAATTCTAGGTTAGTCTAAATATCTAAAACACTAAGATATGCATGCTGGAATTTTTGGAAAATAAATAAAAAATATAATCAAAAGTGTAAACAATGCATGAAAATGTCCTAAATGCAAATCTAAGTTAGCTATGGGAACCTAGACATGTTTCTAAGTTGATTTAAGCCTAAAAAATGAGTTTTAATCCACTTTAAGGTCACTTTAAACCTATGGACAGATTTGAAAGTAATCAAAAAGTGTACTTAAAACCCTAAAATAATGAATAAAAAATGATAAAAAAGTGTACTAAATGCAACCTAATATGCATACTAAACTATCATCAAGACATAGTATCATAATCATACTTCTCATAATTTATTTAATCACAAGGGAAGAGACTCACCTTTGTATGCTCCCTCGAACACATTTTATATATCAATCAAACACTCTAAGTGATAAAAATAAACCATGATAAGAATAATACTAATACTTAACTTGAATAGACTGACAACTTAATATAAATGACCTAAACATGCATTCCTATACATTAATAATCCTATCATGCATAGTAAAAGAGATTCTAAATATGAATACTTAATCTTAAACACTCCATCCTAACATAGCATGATCAAAGAAGAATTGAAGAAGAGCAATATGCATACATATAAAAATAATTCCTAATAAACTAGCCTATTATGCATACTAAAGAAGTATGAAACCTAACTATGCATGCTAACAATGAACTATATCCTATGCATGCATACTAACAATGAACTAAACCCTATGCATACTAAGGAAATGAAAACCTAACCTATCATGATTAAAGAAGAAGAAGAAGAAGAAGAAAACAAAACTTTAAACTATAAGCTACTAACCTCTTTCTTTGCCTCCTTCCCTCTTGCTCCAAGCTTTCTCTTCAAGCTCCAAGGACTCCAAGGAACTCAAGGACTCTAAAACTTAAGCTAGAGTGCTATGGGGGAAGCTTGTGCAATTGCTCAAGCCTCTACTCTCCAAGTTAGCTCTCTAAAGCTTATTCTGTGTGTTGAAACTGATTTCAGGGCCCTCTATTTATAGGGAGGCCTAACTTTGATCAATGGCTGAGTTTGAATCGTTTAGGAATGATCCAAGGGCTCAAAACCAGTCTTCCATGGTGTTTGAACTCATCCCAAAGTCCCCATGGCCGAATTGGACACATGGCAGGGCTTGGAAGAGTCCTGGCAGGAAAAAAACTCTGATTTTTAGCAAAATAGGCTGAAAAAAATCGACAACCATCCACCTTGGGACGGTTGGCCGTCCTTCATGGACAATTGGTCGTCCCTTGGTGGACGGTCATCCATTCCTCATGCCAATTTTGGCCTATGTGGGCCTATCTCAGCCCGTTTCGACCCGGTTTCGGTTTTTTTCGGCTTTTTTGGCCTGTTTTTAGTCCAAATTTGACGATTCAAGCACCGAAATGATCGTGATTCGATTCTCCATGTTTTAAGAAGTGTTTGAAGTGAAAATGCATTGACTAAGGTCAAAGGTTTAGGGAAAATTTGATCGATTAGCAGTTTAGGGCCGCATGGCCCAAATTAGGGTTTTGAAATTTGCTAACCGATTGCTTTCGAAATCATTTCTTCTCCTTAAAAAAAGTTTTAAAATGTTTTAGGAAAGTGTTTTGACGCCTTTGAAGGCTTTGGTTTGATAAAAATATTGAATCCCGGTAGCTTCCGGTCGAAACCCTAATCTGGGCTTTGAAAGGGTCTTTCGAGCCTCGAGAGTCAAATATGAGCCAGAAGACTCCACAGATCTTGCCACTAATCAACTTAGCTACCAAACACACTTTACATATCTATGCCAAAGTCTCGAGACCATTCGAGACAAGATCGACAGTCATTCAGGGCTTTTGTGATTCAAAGGACAAAACTGCCCTTTAGTCACAAAAGGCCTTATTTTCTATCAAGCCTGGCTCAGAATGCCATGAAATTTTACAGGGATGTTCCTAGATTCTCTAAAAACCTAATGCAAAAAGAATCGACTCAATCTGACTTAAAAACTTACATGCGATAATGACCTCTACCTAATTACCCACAAAGGGTAAAACTGGCAACTTAGGGTGTTGACACCCTATTTCATTTCTAAACATAGGCAACCATTCATGACCATACCCATGGTAAAAAATGGATGTCTACAGAAGCCCTTCGTTGATGTTCATGGCTTCGCCAGTGAATATCAACGAAAAGACATCCAATTTTTGCCGTGACAAAAGAGGGATAATTGAACCAATTACTTACCTCAACCATCAAAATTATCTTGAAAGCTTCGCTTCAAATTCTTTCTTCCTTGAAGTCTCACTTCTAGTTATCTCAAGGATTTTCAATCCTTTTGGAAATTTCATTTCCAATCATCATAAAAATTTAGGAGTCTTCGACTCATCACTAGAAATTTTATTTCTAGTCAACTTAAGGATTTTCAATCCTTTTGGAAATTGCATTTCTAATTATCATAAAAAATTGGGAGTCTTCGACTCATTATTAGAAATTTCATTTCTAGTCAGCTTAAGGATTTTCAATCCTTTTGGAAATTGCATTTCCAATTATCATATCATATCTTAACATCATCCATATATCATTCTTATATACATTTCATGTATATTTCATCAATTTCACAAAGACTTATGGATTTGGGCCTCCAAAATGGGCTTTTCTCATTTGCCACCTTTCATGAGTTCATCCACCTTTATAATCTCCTTCATGGGTCTCACAAGCTCACCATATCAAATGTATTCATAATCATTTCATGATTACAAACTTGTTTACACAATCTTTTCATTCATTCATTTCTATATCTCATGGTTTTCAAGCAAAAATTCATCATTTTATGTGAACTTTCCTATTCACAATTGCGCAATTCTCATTTTTGTATGCATCAATTCTTCTTTATTTCTTATCAACTCATCAAATATCATTCAATCTCAATCAAATGCACTTTCCTAAATCAAATTTTGAAAGAAAATGAGTCAAAATTGATCAAAATAGGCCAAAATAGTCAAAATTGGGCCTAATGGGCTTCAAAAACCCAACAAAAGTCATCAAGAATGGATGACCATCCACTCAAGGATGGCTAACCGTCCAAGGTGGACGGCCACCCGAGCCATCATCCCTTACTTAAGTGCTTTAAGCCCTTATTTGCATATCTCTTCAAATTTCTCCTAATTTGGCACTTTCTCTCTCTAGATTTTCTCATTTTCTCTCAAAATTCATCATATTTTATCCAAATCAAAACTCCAAACACCTCTAGTGTTGCTATTTATCTTGATTTTTGAATAAAAAACCTAGGATTTCATCCTCTTGATTTCAAATTTGGGGATTCAAAACCCAAATACACATATACCCATTTTCTTCAAGTTTATCCTCTACCTATACTCATGGCAAATAGGTATGAATCAAAGTACCCATATATGAAGATGAAGAGCTACAAAGCACCTTCTCATGATCCCAACAACTCAAGATTGTTATTAGAGCCTAATGATCATCTCTCACATCCATACCTTACAAGAGGTAAGCTTACTTTCCATGCTCTTTCTTTGAATCATTGATGTCTAGATGCTTCAATATTGATCTTTGGATATTGTTTGATGACTTGTGTTCATGAAATTTGTATTTGGCAAAGCTTGGGAGCCCCATTTCACTAGCTTCACAAGCTTGAAATGTTGCCCACCAAGTGTTTGATAAAATTCCCAAGAGACTAGAACTTGATTTTTTATTATTTAAATTTCTCATGCCATGATTCAAATATGTTTCAAACAACATTTGAATACTTTCAAAAACTTCGTGACAAGTTTTCACAATCATTTTCAAAAATGTGCATACTAGGTGTTTGATAAAATGCCTAAAGGTAGGCAACTTCAATTTTTTCAAAGCAATTCATCATATCACTTCTCATGTCATGATTTAAATGTGTTTCAAACATCATTTGAATATTTTTGAATTATCATGACAAGTTTTCATAATCATTTTCAAAAATGTGCACACTAAGTGTTTGTTAAAATGCCTAAAGGGGCAATTTTCAATTTTTCAAATCAATTCATCATATCATGATTTTTCAAATGTTTTCAAAATAATCATATCATGATAAGTTTTCAAAAATATTTCAAGTAATGCACATATTAAAAATTTTCATGAATTAAGACTTAGCTTAAAATGTCACTTCCATGGCTTTTACAAAACTTATGCTAAGTATTTATTCATGATTTTCAAAATTCTATTCTCTTAGTATTTTTATTTTCAATTCAATTTTCATGAAAAGAAGTCATATAGCATTTTAAATGAATTATGCTAATTCTTGATGTAAAATTGAAAATACCAAAATTAAGTACATTAATTATGGTATATATTTTTTGAATAACTCACAATTGACAAACCATTTGAGAAATAAAATTTGAACATTTTTTTGAAAATGTGTCATTTTGTGAGTTAATTTTGTATTCTTAATTCAAAGAATTAGTATAACTTATCTTTATACCTCTAATCCATTAATCTTTATCTTTACAGCCAGAGTTCGACATCAAAACTCGGTCGTCTTTACAGGGCATTATTGGATGGTGGGCTAAGATGGATACTCTCCAACCATATGTCAAAGCCACTATCCGAAGGCTTGGTTTTGGAGACTTCATCGACTCACTGTGGGTTGATACCATGGACAGACAGGCTCTGATGGCCTTATATGAGCTTTGGTGGGACACCACTAACACATTCCATTTCGAGTTTGGGGAGATGACTATGACTCCTCTTGATTTTACCATGATCACAGGACTTTCCATTGGGGGTCGCCCTTTGGATTTTTATAATGATGCAAGCAAAAACTTGGCTTATCTAAACACTTATCTTAGGGCAGCTGATATAGAGATTGTGAAGAGATTAGTTCGCCGAAATACTCTTCTTACCACATTAGCAATATGCCTGAAGGGGAAGATCCCGATCACATCGTGCGGGCTTTTCTTTTGTACCTATTTTCATGCACTCTTTTTGCAGGCACTGTTGATTTGGCACCTCTAGGCTTCTTTGCTAGTTTGGAGGATATTGATACCATTCCTTAGTATAACTGGGGTGGTGCTACCTTGGCCACCATGTATAGGACCATGTGCTGTTGGTTTCGAGGGGTATGCACTGACTTTGGAGGCATGGGATTTGTCTGGGAGGTATACTTACTTATTTAAGAAAATATCATAAACTTCTTTCTACTCATCTTCTAACAATGCACATATTCTGCAGGTATGGGCTCATGAGTACCTCGACCTGAATAGCCTCACCTTGATTGCTAATGACCTTTCTTGGCCAACCCTCGCTCGATATGCCCCAGATCGACCAGTGAGTGCCATCGCCCATAGGCATGATTATGCTTACAGTCGTGCCTTTCTTGCAGGGTTGCGCTCTAATAAGGTAACCATCTTTATTTCCGCTTTCCTCTCTTAATGCTCAAACTTTCTCTAATATACCCTGTCCTCAGGTTAGGTGGAACCCTTGGCGTCATTGGAGGGGTACCATGCATGCTCGACTTAACTCTGTAATTGAGATGTCACATAAGAGAATTCTGTTTGAGGGGCCTTCTGGCAGGTACTGGTACCTTGGGGAAAGAGTGCGTGCTCAGCTTTGTGGGTCTTATTCAGTTGCTCGTGTACCTCATGCACCTCCTCCCTCTATGAGGCACACTGATAGGTTGACAGACCATGCCGTAGCAGACGCCATGGCTGGTGTATTTGCAGATGCTTTCCATCGTCCGCACGAGGATTATCGTTCATTTTGTCAGCACTATCTGATGCGTCCCTTAGTATCGGGATTTCCCCCTACTGAGGTATAATGCTCTCTCTTGATAGCCTTGCCTCTTTTATATACATTATTCCTCATATATCTTTATTTGGCAGGGTCGTCGAACCCGAGGACATGCTTCCCATCCTACAGCTACTGTGGCTCCTAATGAAGGAGAGTCTTCCTCCTCTGCTCCTTCTTTGCCACCTGTCCCTTGGCAGGTGCAAGTCATTGAGGATGGTAGCTTTGTTCAAAGACCAATCACTCGAGTGCCTTATAATGAATACCCACATATTGATCATTCTTACACCTCGGTAATCATCATACTTTCATGTAGCTTTCTTTCTCTTAACATTTTGAATCTTTCGTCCTTTCAGGTGCCTGTATCATATACTGAGGAGTGGTTGGCATATAGTGCATCATTGACTAGGGAACTTCAAAGAATGAATCTTGATGCACATAATGCGAACATAGCTGCACAGGTAACTCTCTCTCTACTCTTTCAATCACTGATGATTTCATTCTTCACCAATCTCACCTATGCTTCGTCTTCACAGGAGCGCCATGGATCGAGAGAGGATCACGAGGCATCAGGTTCACGGGGAACGAGGAAATCATCCCGGCAGAGATGATTTTGTACTGTTAGGCCTATAGGAGGCCTGCTTAGGATTTTTTATGTAACTCTTTCTCTATGTATGCACTAAAAAAACCCTGATTATTATGTAATTTTATCCTAATCAGAATACAAATATGTTTCAATTGCTTTTTTGGTTCAATTTTAACCCGAAAATAGGTCAAAACTGACAAAAATTGAGCGAAAAGTTAAACCGGGCGTCAAAAAGTCTCGAAAAAGTCAAAATTAGGCAAAAATTGGGATCAGGAATGGATGACCATCCCTCCATTGACGGTTGGCCGTCTCTAGGGGACGTTTGGCCGTCCTTTAGGGGATGGTCATCGACCCTGGTTCCCATTTTTTGACTATTTTGACCTTTTTTTTGACTTTTTGAGTGTTCTACTTCGCCTCTAACTCGATTTCTTTGCCAAAAAACTATAAAAACACACCTCTATGCTCACTTTCATCACACTAAACACAATGGAAGCTCTCAAGCTGATCATCAACCTATTCATAGCAAGAATGCGGGCAGAAGACAAGAGGGTGTTCGCACGATTCGGCTTGACTTCGTGGTTCTTTCTCTGTCATGTGAAGCTTGAAGACAAGATTCTCAACTCTGTGATCCACTTCTGGGACTCTGATCTTCATGTATTTCGTTTCAACTATGAAGAGGTATGTCCTTTATTTGAAGATTTTTGTGCCTTGATGAATATCTCTGGTAATGGTCCTTTCATCTTTCCTACCATTCGTCGAGGTTATTTCCAAACCTTTTCTTCTCTCTTTGAACTCTCGCCTAGGGAAGCTTCTTCATATATCCATGAAAACTCCATTGATCTTCTCAAACTAGCTTCATTTTTCTTGACGGAAGGGGGAAAACCATTAGCTCTTCATAGGCCTACCCAGTATGCACTTGCCTTATGCATAGTGGGTTGTTTTCTTGTTTCGAACGGAACCACTTTTATACCTATTGAAACATGTGTAATTATTCTGCCATTGTCAAAGTCTCATAACATCATCCCCTGGTGCTAGCTGAAACTCTAAATGGGCTTGACCACTTTCACTCCAACTCTGCTTCTTGCATTAGGGGTAGCCCCATTCTCCTTCAGAAGTGGTTGGTTGAGAGACTCAAGCTGATTACTCCTTGTGATGGGCCTAAACACTTGTACCATAACTACTGTTCGTGTAAGCTTTTGTTTCTTGAGCGTCGCTCGATTCAGGATATGATAATCTTCTTTTCTTCTCTGACTTCGAGAGATATTCAGTGGCATATGGCCATATGGGACTGTGGTGAAGAGTATGTATTATACACTTCGGGATGTTGTCAGGTGAAGCTTATGGGCCTAAAGCATACATCATTTTACTGGACTTCTCGTGTACTTCGCCAAATGGGTCGTGCTCAAATCAATCTCCATATCAAAGGGCAAGTTCATCGGGTAGAGGTGGCTACTTCTTCTTTGGTATCTTGGGCTATGAAGAAATGGGCTTCAGGCTTATGTTTGAGTCAAGTAGGGGATTACAACGGGCCTTTTAGGCTTGATGGGGAGTATCGGGCTTGGCTTAAACAAGACTTGGGTTCAAAGGTGCAAGTTATGAAGGATAAGGTTCAAAGCCTCATTTATGATTCTCGAATTACAGCTCAGTCAGCAGGTTCGTCACTTCCACCAGATGCATCGCGAGTTAGGACAACTAAGAGAAATAGGGAAAATGAGAATGGAGCCCAAGCCCGCGGAGCGAGAAGAACTTAGAGTAGATTAGGGATTATATTTTTTTACTTTTCTAAGCAATGTAAGATTTGAAGAAAGTAGGAATTATGGATACATATGGCATGTAATAAATCTTTCAAAAGGTTTCTACCCTTTATGGATGAATAAATATCAATTTTATTAAAATCTCAACAAATATCCCTTATTAATTACAATTGAACCAAACTCTTGATGTTATTACATTAAATATACCGCACCCAAGGTAACTTTATGGGCTGCCTACGTATCCTCGTCCTTGATACAATGCTTTGTCATTTTTCTCTAACTCTTTGTGATATTTGGGGAATCAGGTCTTCGTAGTTCATGAATCAATTTGAAGAAGTCCACTTTTTTTATTTTTTTTTATTTGCTCTAACTTTTGCCTAAGTAGCCTTTTCAGGTTTTCTACTTAGCGAGCTTGATTTTTTTTTTTTATTTGAATACCCTAACTTTTGCCTAGGCAGCCCTTTCGGGTTTTCTACCTAGCGGGCTTGATTTTTTTATTATTATTACTTTTTTTTTTTATATGTGGTCCTTCTTCAATTGATCCAAATTGGTAGGTTGAGAGAATTTATTCCCGTTAATGTCTGCAATCTTCACGGCTCCGCCTGACAGTATTTCTCTGATGATGTAAGGGCCTACCCATGTGGGCTTGAACTTTCCTCGCGGGTCATGAATCGGTACTCGGATCTCTTTTAGTACTAAATCCCATTTCTTTAAACCTCTGTGCTTCACTTTCTTGCCAAATGCCTTGGTTATTCTTCTTTGATACCCCTGAATGTGGTAAAGTGCCCTTAATCGTCTTTCATCTAATAGAGCTAACTCTTCATACCGGTTCTTTACCCAATCTACCTCTGCCAGTTGACTTTCCATGGCAATTCTTAACGACGTGACCTCTAACTCTATAGGCAATACAACTTCCATTCCATATACGAGCGAAAAATGTGTAGCCCCGGTCGATGATCTAATGGAAGTACGATATCCCCACAGTGCTAATGGTAATTTCTCATGCCAATCATTGTAAGTCTCGATGGTCTTCTTCAAGATCAACTTGGGATTCTTATTTGCTGCTTCAACAGCTTCATTTGTCTGTGGTCTATAGGGAAATGAGCGGTGATGCTTGATACTATACTTTTGTAAGAGCGCTTCGGTCTCTTTTCGGAAATGTTGTCCATTGTCAGAGATGAACTCGTGGGGCACTCCATATCGGTAGATGATATTATTCTGTATGAATCTCGCTACTTGCTTGGCATTCAATGTCTTGTAGGATGCAGCTTCTACCCACTTGGTGAAATAATCTATGGCGACCAAGATGTACTCGTGTCCATTTGATGCTGCAGGGGTTACCTTGCCAATGATGTCAATGCCCCATGTTGCAAATGGCCATGACGAAGACATGGTAGTGAGTGGCATCGAGGGTTGATGTTTTCCACTTGCAAACACTTGACATTTGTGACACTTCTTGACATGTAGATGGCAATCCCTTTCCATAGTTGACCAATAATACCCTAGTCTCACAATCTTCTTAGCTAACATGTATCCATTCATATGCGGAGCCCCAACCCCTTCATGTATTTCCAACACTATCATTTCTGCTTCTTGTTCATCGACGCACAGCAGATGCACTCCATCGTGTGATCTCCGGTACAGCTTCCCCCCACACAGAATATACTGGTTGGCTAACCTTCTTATGGTCTTTCTGTCTATGGATGACGCCTCTTTCGGATATTCTCTTTTTTCTACAAACTGTTGGATGTCATAGTACCATGGCTTTCCATCATTCGGCTCTCTTTCTTGGATAACACAACAGTAGGCTGGCTCTTCTCGAGATTCGATAATGAGAGGAGTTATATTTTCATCTTTAGGGATATCTACCATGGATGCTAGAGTGGCTAAGGCATCAGCAAACTTATTCTTTAATCTGGACAGATAAAAGAAGTCAATTTGATGGAATTCTTTCACCAAAGTCTTTAAGTATTCATGGTAGGGTAACAACTTCTTATCCCCGAGTCTTCCATTCTCCTCTAGTCTGACATATGATCAAGGCGGAATCCCCATATACTTCCAATTCTTTCACACCTAATTCCAAGGCAGCTTCCAATGCTAGGATACAAGCTTCATATTCGGCTATATTATTAGTGGCATCGAAGGATAACCTGACAGATAATGGTATCAAATTATTCTCCGGTGTGACTAATAACACGCCTATTCCACATCCTCTCTTATTATGAGCCCCATCAAAGAAAACTTTCCAAGGCTCTTTACTTACTTCTAGAATCTCCTCGTCGGGAAAATGGTACTCAGACGGTCTTTCTACTGACGATGGATGCTCTGCTTGAAACTCTGCCACCGCCCTCCCTTTCACTGACTTCTGCACCACATATTGAATGTCAAACTCTAATAATAGTAATAACCAACGGGCTGTCCTATAGGATAACACTGGCTTCTCCAATAAATACTTCAAGGGGTCCATGCGACTAATGAGTTGCACTTGAAAAGACAACATGTAATGGCGGAGCTTTTGGGTAACCCACACCAATGCCACACATGTCTTCTCTAATGCGTCGTACTTAACCTCATAATCAGTCATCTTTTTACTCAAATAGTACACCGCATTCTCTTTTCGAGATTCTGGTAGATACTGAGCTAACATAGCTCCCACCGCAGTTTCAGTGAGTGCTAAATAAAGTAGCAAAGGCTCACCTTGCCACGGGGGAACTAATATTGGTGGATTACTCAAGTATCTCTTGATGGTTTCAAAGGCTTCTTGGCATGCGTCATTCTATTTCGTGGGCACATCCTTCTTAAGAAGCTTGAAGATGGGTTCACAAATCATGGTCAGCTGTGCTATGAACCGACTGATAAACTGAACTTTGCCTAAGAATCCTCGAATCTCTTTTTCTGTCTTTGGTGGTTGCATTTCCGTGATGGCTTTAATCTTTCCAGAGTCGACCTCTATTCCTTTCGGAGTGATCATAAATCCCAGTAACTTCCCCGCAGTTACTCCAAAGGCACACTTTTGAGGATTCAATCTCAGGTTATATTGCTTAATTCTTTGAAGGAACTTGCCTAGAGCCTCAAAATGACCTTCTCGATCCTTAGACTTCACGATCATATCATCCACATACACCTCCACTTCTTTATGAATCATATAATGTAGTAAGGTGGTTGCCATTATCTGATAGGTAGAACCGGCGTTCTTTAGGCCAAAGGGCATAACTCGATAACAGAAGGTCCCCCATTGAGTGATGAATGAGGTTTTCTCCATATCTAGAGGGGCCATCTTTATCTGATTATAACCCGAGAACCCATCCATGAAAGATAACAGGGCATGTCCGGCAGTACTATCTACCAGAATATCTATGTGTGGCAACGGGAAATCATCTTTAGGGCACGCCTTATTCAAATCTCGAAAGTCTACACACATTCTAACTTTCCCATCATTCTTAGGCACCGGCACAATGTTATCTAACCACTCGGGGTATTCCACTACTTGGAGAAATCCAGCGTTCATCTGCTTCACTACTTCATCCTTGATTTTCAGTGCCCATTCCGGCTTCATTCTCCTTAACTTCTGCTTAACTGGCTTAACCCCCGGATTAGTAGGAATAAAGTGTTGTACTATGTCGGTGTCTATTCCTGGCATATCCTTGTACGACCATGCAAATACCTCTATGTTTTCCCTCAACAATCCTACCAATTTTTCTTGTTCTTGTGGTGACAGAGTTGCCCCAATGTTAATTATCTTAGGCGATTCATTGGATCCTAAATTAACTGATATTAATTCATCCACATTAGGTCGAGCATGTTCCATTTCCCTTCGTTGTTCAAATTCAGGGGGAACATCCTCTCTAGGATCTATGTTCATGCCATATACACCCATAGAAGATAGAAGGGATAAGTTGCAAATGCAAAGAATGAAGAAAAATGAATACTTTATTAATCATGAAGAAAGAGGGATAACAAAAACTGAGCTATCATTCGCCTCTTAATAAAGGAGGGATGATTTTATTGAAAATGGAAAAACAAGAGTCCTATTCTACAATCCTATGGAAAGAAAGTATAGAAATCCTACAAGCTATCATCTGATGGGAGTGAATTTTCCGCGACTAATTCTTCAACTCGAGGCTCATACTCAAGGCTCCAGTTGGTCAATGGACTGGTGGTATCTTCAATGAGGTGGATAGGAATGGGTTCATGAACTTGCTCTTCGATGCAGGAGATCTCTTTGAACATAGCCCCTATGGAGACTTCATCAATATGGTCGACCCAGTCAAACTCTGTATGCTCTTCGGCTATGATGGTAGTTGGAGAGAGAGGTAGTGGAGTGTTGAAGAAGATTTCAAACCCAGGAACTCTAGCTTTCTGATTTTCAAGGTAAATGGGCTCGGGGAACCCACAATAAGGGAAATCATCCCCTTCTTTGACAAAAGCCCCATTCAGAGTAGGCCGGTAAGGTTCCAGAGTGAGGTTAGAGACTCGTCCCTCTTCTTTGGCCAATTGTCTTTCTTTTCTTTTCTGTGCCATCTCTTTTCTGTCAACTTCGGTACTTTGATAGCCCAACCCGAATGGATAAATTGCTGAGGAATATTCGATAGAACTAGGCGTGCCTTGATGACGACGACCTAAGCCCATTCCTGGAAAGAAGCCCATATTTTTCATGATCTGGCCTACTTGCATATTCCCATACGGACTACAATCTAGCACCATTTTCTCTTTACATCCAGATCCAACCTTTACACATTATATGTATTCAAAGCCTGTCAATGGTATTTCTTCAATCTCTGGCTTGATCTCACAGATAGGTACACGAGTAGGAGTGATCTCAGAATCTCCCTTCAATGTCACCACTGAGCCTTTGTAGAGGAAATTGACTTTTTGATGGAGGGAAGAAGGCACAGCCCCAATTGGATGGATCCATGGTCTACCAAGTAAAAGGTTGAAACAAGCAGGTACGTCTAGTACTTGGAAATCAACTTGGAACTCTACAGGCCCAATGGCTAAAGGTAAAGTGACCATGCCAACTACTTCTCTTCGAGTGTTGTCATATGCTCTCACGGTTTGCCCTGATGGTTTAAATTCTGACGGTTCGATGCCCAAGGAAGTAGCAGTGATAAGAGGACACACATTCAAGGCTGACCCATTATCTATCAATACTGTAGGAATTCTCTTGTCCATAGTATCCACCGTGACATACAAAGCTTGTAAATGATGAGGTCCTTTCTTCGGAAGGTCTGACTCAGTGAAGGATATTGACTGCCCATGCTGAACTGGACTGACCAGACTGACTAAACCCTCGGGTGAGGTATCGATGGGAATCTGAACTTGGTTGAGTAGCTTGAGTACTGTCTGCCTGTGCTTTTGAGAAGCCATTAGAAGTCCCTAGATGGTGATGTTGGCTTGAGTCCACTTAAGCTGTTTTAGTATCTCTTCCTCTTCCTTTTCCTCTTGAACTTCAGTGCGTTGAGATCTTTCTAACTCTCCCAAAGGATTGTCGGATTCCAAGTTGGCGGGCTTAAAATGATGACCTCCTCTAGTGACATGGTTAACATCTTCCTCATCACTGGCCCAAATATCTGCTATTTCCTTTGGTGTGTTCATCAAATCTTCCCACTCTATGATATCAATCTCATTCTCTGACCCATCATTTATGGTAGACTCGGCAGAAGTGAAACTTGATCTGAAATATTGGGTGACCCATGGTTGCCTTGGATAGACAGTTCGGTAATGGGTTTCCCCATTTATATCGGTGATCTTGGTTGTGAAATACTTCTTAAGGATACTCCAACTAGCTTTCTTAAAACGGATGAGGTTTGGATTTTTGGGTTCAACCTGAGTCACGTGAACGTCTTCTTTAAGTGAGTCAGGGTTATCACCCCAACCAGAAGGAACAATGGGTTTTTCAGAGGTGGGCTTTTCAAAGGTGGGCTTCTCCATCTTAGGGTAAAGGACATAGAAGTCGAACTTTCCACTAGGTTCTCCCAACAGGTCTACTTTGGGATCTCCGGCCTCATATCTTTTTCGCAACTCCCATTGGCTTATCCTAGTCTTGGAGAAGGCTTTTTTGGCTCCAGCCTTAGGTCTAATGGGTTCGCTCTTTGTCACCTTAGCTTCGCAAGAATCCAGGGTAGAAAACGTAGAAACTAAACCTCCAATTTCTTTCTGTCAACAAATCCACACAAGGATCTCTAGCTTCAAGCCTTTCTTTGAGAGCCCACTGACTAGTACTATTCTTTGATGACTGACCCACTTTGCGAGGCTCGGGAAGCCCATTTGAATTAAAACCTGGGAACGTATATTTCTCAAATTGTCTCCATGAACGATAAAGCCCCCTTGGGCTAGTGAAGGGTTGAGGAATTTCAATAAGACCTTGATCAATGAACCCTTGTATTATATTCTGCAATGTATCACAAGATTCCGTGTCGTGGCTAGAAGTGACATGATATTGGCAGTAAAACTTTTTGGATCTTGGCTTGTATGGGGTAATAAGCCCACGGGCTTGACAGTGATGAAACATTTCAGTTATGGAAGTAGGGAATGAAGGGTGAGGGCGGATAGGCTCATAGTGGACATAAGGGTCGGCATGGATAACATTGATATTTGCTAGTGGTGGGACTGCGTGGATAGGAAGTGGATTTTGGGTGATATTGGGTTGAGAAGGTGGGGAAATGGTTTTGTTGTCTATGAGGTCTTAGATTTCATGGCGAAGACGGAAGCAACGGTTGGTAGTATGGCCTTTGGATTGATGGAAATGACAGTATTCATTTTCATTGTAGTTCTTTGGTAATGGGTTGGGTGTAGGTCTGGGTTCCAGAGGTTGGAGCAAGCCTCGAGCTTTTAACTTTTCGAAGACTTTTTCCAATGGCATATAAAGCTCGGTGAAATTTCTGGATGGTTTATTTCCTAAGGAAAAGGGTTGGGTAAATGGAGCAGGCTGAGATATGGCATTGACTTCGGTAGCCTTCCCATTGATGACATGTCAGCGGTTTTTGTAGGGTTCATCGGTTCGGAGAGCTCCATTGGCTAGAGCGTCCTCTACTTGGGTACCGGCAACAACCAGGGCTCGGAAATTTGGAAGATACTGGAAAAACATGTGCTTGTGATAAATTGGGAGTAAATTCTTTACTATCATGCGGATTTGTTTTTCTTCCTCATGGCAGTTAGCCATTTTAGAAGTTTTGGCTCTCCAGCGGGTGAGGAAAGCAGAGAAAGTTTCCCTTGATTCCTGTTTAGTAGTCTCCAAGTCCCTTCTAGTCACATCAACTTTTGTGTTATACCGGTAATGATTGCTGAACTCAGTGCATACATCCTCCCATGTCTTCATTCTAGACTCATCTAATGACAGAAACCACTTTCGGGCGGATCCAGCCAGTGTCTCTTGGAACATTTGGGCTAGCAGGTCATCGTCAGCCCCTCGTGGGTGCATGACTCTCACGTACATCTTCAGATGGATTTTAGGACAACCCATTCCATCAAACTTCTCTAACTCAGGCATTCTGAAATGAGTGGGCATACGGGCCTTAGGGAACAGAGATAACGACGACATGTCTACCAGATCATCAGACTTCCTAATACCTTTCAAGGCTTTTTCCAGGGCTTCCACCTTACTACTCAACAATATGGGCTCAGTGGAAAAGAAAGCAGGGGTCTTGGGCTTGGACTCTTTATCCAGATCAACAGGCTGAACAAATTCTGCACCAGGCTTAGTGGGATCAACAACTATTTTCGGTCTAAGGAAACATTCCTCTTCATCAACATTCTCAAACAAAGGATTAGTACGGGCTCACCTTATCCTCGTTTTCTTTCTGGTAAACTAACTCTTGGACCACTTTTAAGAGTGCCTCAATCTTCTCATCAGTTGTCTTTCCATTGGTCCCAATGGCGGTAGGGGTATGATCCTCATTACTAGACATCTTTGAATCGACAGGTAGACTCTTAAATAACCGACCGCTAGAATCACGACGCCAAGCCAGAATGTTGGGAAAGGGAAAAGGTTTGAATCAACTAAGAGCTTCCAGTGTGAAAAGAGATAAATAAGGACAACCTCACATGCTCACAAAAGTATAGGTCTAAAGCCTACAGATTAACCTTCACATTCTATCTTATGAAAAATGGGCCTAAGGCCTGAGTACGAATCTCCTTCTCATAGCTCACAGCTCACATCTCAATCTTACCACAGGCTTATATCTTCTATCCAATTGACATGGGCCTAAATCCCAAACTCACAGCGGATCTATATATTCTATCCAAAGGACATGGACCTAAAGCCCACTTCTCATATCTCACGTCTCACGTCTTCTCCTAAGACTCACAAATCAATACCACTATTCGGGCAGCATAACACTACCACAGGCCTAAGCTCATGAACCTATAGGGTACTAGTCTTTATTAGATACCTTGACTCTTTGAAGACACATCTCTTAAGAGTTTAGGGTATTTCATAAAGGTCTAGTCCTATAGATCTAGGTCCTAATGGTTCTACACATTTCACAATCATGGCTCAGACAAAACCGGGGGGGTAAATCCGGCAGCATAACATTACAATAATGTGCTTAAAAGTGATGTAGGGTATGTGTCCTACAGAGACAGTCTATATGGACTAATGCAAAGGGTAGGCTGAGTGTCCCTTACTCGCTCTGTCCAATCGATATACCTAACCACATATGACATCAGGAATGCCGCGTGGGTCCAACAGTACGTGATTGGTCCGTTTGATATACCCGAGGGTACTTGGCAAGAAGGGTGATGGCTTTCGCATACATGGAACTCGAGAGTCAAAGAAACCGGGCCCAGGGCTAGGCTCATCATTGGCTTTAGCATACAGCGTCCTAATCATGCAGAGTCAATGCACATACAATGCAGAAATTAAAATCACACAGTCATACAAATGCAAGTGATTGATTTTATTAATTAAGAAATTGAAAAGCCCAAAAATAATTAATTGGAGTTTAGCCCTCGATATCCCCAGCAGAGTCGCCAATCTGTGAACTAGCTAACCTGATCGGGAGGCCTCTCGTTCACTTCTGGGGGTGTTATCTTGAATGGATTGTGGATGATGTTTATCCGTCTCGATTTATCCTTCTCTATTATCCTTCTATATTATCCACTTTTATCCTTCTCTATTATCCACTCAATATTGGGTTTTTGAAAAAGGATGAATGTTTGTAAAAACTAGGAGTCGCCACCTTATTTTTAGGGAACAAGGAAATCACAAAAAGAGTTTTATTTTCAATAAAATATTGACCCCACATTTTGGAAAAGCATGGTCTTCGAATCAAAGTTGGATTCAGGGGCTAGGTTACGAAGTGGGTAGGTTCCAAGGAACTCCTTGTAGGCACTCACCTCGTCCTAATTAAAGGTCTCCTAATTGGATTTGGGCCTTATCAAAATCTTTTCAAAACAATCCTAGTATATCTAATCAACCACAAAATATGAATAATAATATATAATAATAATAATATATAGTACAAAAGTATACACAATCCTAAGGATCTTAGGAGACTAGAAGTCAACCTAAGATTGGACTTGCGCCTTATTGGATGCCTACGTACCTTACCAATTGTTTGATAAAGATCAAAGTCCACGTAGTTCGATTACCCTAGGACTCTCCTATTGTAATAAACCACATAATCGTAGAGATTCTATCTTATCTTGAACTCTAGCTTCGAGAGTTTGAGTTTGATCAAAACACTTGTTATGAGAGATGGAATTTCATTCCATTTTGAATTCTTTCAAAATCACTTTTAGAATTGTTCTCGAAGTAGAATCCTAGGTAAAATAGAACTCTATTTTTATTGTAATTCTTACAACAAAGAAGAGTCCTAAGTGGGATCAAGTGACCCCCCTAATCCTAGGGTTTCTCTAGCTAATCCTAGGTAAGTCTAAATACCTAAAACACTAAGATATGCATGCTGGAATTTCTAGAAAATAAATAAAAAATATAATCAAAAGTGTAAACAATGCATGAAAATGTCCTAAATGCAAATCTAAGTTAGCTATGGGAACCTAGGCATATTTCTAAGTTGATTTAAGCCTAAAAAATGAGTTTTAATCCACTTTAAGGTCACTTTAAACCTATGGACAGATTTGAAAGTAATCAAAAAGTGTACGTATTTCTATCCTTCATAGCAAATTCAGCACCAAGCCGTTGAATGAGTTGAGTCAAGAGTGCATTATTATCACTTGTCAAAATGATATCATCAACATAGACAAGAAGAAAGATAGAACCAGCAGAAGAACGAAATATAAAAAGAATTGGATCCTAAAATAATGAATAAAAAATGATAAAAAAGTGTACTAAATGCAACCTAATATGCATACTAAACTATCATCAAGACATAGCATCATAATCATACTTCTCATAATTTATTTAATCACAAGGGAATAGACTCACCTTTGCGTGCTCCCTCGAACACATTTTATATATCAATCAAACACTCCAAGTGATAAAAATAAACCATGGTAAGAATAATACTAATACTTAACTTGAATAGACTGACAACTTAATATAAATGACCTAAACATGCATTCCTATACATTAATAATCCTATCATGCATACTAAAAG